>JBBPBT010000688.1:870085-893282 GCA_037974875.1 Cicer bijugum
ATGACCTAATAAGATGTGACTAAAAGGATGCAAAACATACAATTTATTGAATGGAACATCAATAATAGTAATCGACATAAATTAAATAAATTAGATTTTTTTTTATTAATGTTGTAAATGAAATATAACATAAAAATGTAAAATCAATTGTATTTCATCAAACATCACAAAAACAATTTTGTTATACTCAAATTGGAGAGCAAGTTAGCGTAAATTTTAATAATAGCATTATTTACTCTACCTCTTTATGCTTTGAGTATTCTTCTCTTGTCTCTTTATGTTGTCACCGCTAGAACCCTTCTTCAACATTCTAAGAGTCTACCATTGAGACTCATAAGTATTGTTGTACATCTTTAAGTACCTCTTAAGGGTGAGATAATTTTTTTCAATATTGGAATGATTTACGTCTTCTTAAATTTTGATTCAATCGAGAAAAATAGAAAAGATATTTAGACTTATATTGAAAATTGTTACAAAATAAGTTACATTTAATAAATAATAAATAAACAATAGAGAAATGTTTATTGCATTATAAGTTATTATTAATGTTTTTTATTCTTGAATTTTTGTTTGTTGATGAAATGAAATTGTGTAGTATATGAAGAATAAAAAGAGAAGAATTCTAGATATAACAACTAAACAAATAAGTGAAGTGATACAAATAAAATTATATGGCATAAAATCAAATTAGGTGTTAAATAAATAATTTGAGTCTATTGTAATATATTATAATAGATATTGATTGGTAAAGATCTTATTTTAATTGCAGTCAACAAATATTCACATTAAGCTCATACGTTCAAGTGTATACAAACTAGACCGGAAGTTTGTTATCTACATTATATTATTTGGTTTAGAGACTCAAATGTCATTATCAAAGAAAGAAAGAAACAAAGCGATACACCCATCTCAATAAACAAATAATCTGAACATAAACTGAGTTAAACTATAAAATTAGACTTTACTTTTGTGAAGGTTTATTTGACAAAATACATTTAACATTAGAAAAGAGAGAACATGGACAAAGCAAATATAGAATATATACTTTATTATATTTCTTTCAGCCGAATTTTACATGAAAATCATATATATATATATATATATATATATATATCATGATACTTATACCAAATGTCCTTCATACGTGACAAAATTTGTATAACAAAAATTGAAGAGATCCCTGTGGTCATCCTTCTCTACGTCTAGACAATTAAGGGTGGGTAATAATTGATACAAAAGGGATAGCCAACCTATTGGAATTATCAGTATTAACAAACACTTCTTTATATTCCAAGGCCGTCCAGTGCAATATTACTGTCGCACAATAACTTCAATTTCTGCACATTATACCATATCAGGAGAATCAATTGTGCTGTATATGTCATTCAAAAAGAGATTGTGTACATATTAGCTTATGTTTAATAAATATTTAGCTTATAAAAGAAATTTAAAATATATCAGCAACTACTTCAATCAAACAATTATTTCTACCCCAAGCCAATCACCATGAATTTCATGGCATTTTTTTCACATTTTGTGCAAAGACAACCAATTATCGTACTTCATGCTCAAATCTTTCACCCACAGATCTAAATTATGGTTTGCCACCACAGATGCAGGCTGCAATATAAAAAGTTTAAGAGGTCACCGCAATGACATCAAAACTACAATTGCAGCCGCATTGACTACATTTTCTTGCATTTTGCCAACCAATCTTGCCTATTTTATGGGTATACAGTTGAATTCTGTAGGCTACAAAAGCTATGTAAGCTATCCACGTGATGTTCTAGTACTAGCCCAACTTATTCTTGTTATAATATTCTTAATATTAAAGATATAATCTGATGAAAATATTTCTTGGTATTTGTTTTAAATGTTTTCCTCTATATTTCCTATTTTTCTTCTATATTTCACTTTTTATTGTTGTTGATTATGATATCAAAAATCAGAATTATTGGATTCTGATTTATATAGTTATTAGTATGTATTAATTAGGATTTTAGTTTTATATTTATTTCCATTTTGGACAGCATCCATAGGGTATCAATTTTATAATTTCCAGCTCTATTTTGACTATACATAACTAAATTACTTGTACTATTAATACTCCTTATGTAATCAATTTTATCATCAAGTGAATAAACAATCACTTTTATGCATGGTATTAGAGCTAAATTTGAACCATCCCTAGTATCTTTCATCGACCCAACCATGGAAGAAGACAAAACATAAGGCACAACCACAAATATTGACATAAATCTTGCAAGATCAATCAAAGGGATTGAACTTCTCATCACCGGCCACAAGTTGAATGGTCAAAATTACCTTCAATGGGAGAAGTCAAAACCATTTTGCAATAGGAACGCCAGAGGCAATGCAACACATAACCCACAAGAAATGGAAGTGAATCAAGATCCATCTCCATTCAACAAATAACAAATAGAGGCTCTACTGAAACTGCTCTAGCACACTGTTCTTGTTGCAGAAAAATGTGGTATAGCTATAGTAGCACACTAAGGTAACTTTCTGCAACACTTACACACTAGCAAAGGAAAACCAAAATCATGGATCATAAATTTAGGAGCATCGGATCACATGACTGAAGATATGACAGTATTTACAATTATTCTCCCCGTCGTGATAACTCCATTATTTGGATTGCTGATGATACCTTGTCAAAGGTTATGGTTTTGTTGTGATTTCAAAAAACATTACTTTGGATTTTGTACTGTATGTGTCCAAACTTGATTGTGCCTTGATGTCTATTAGAAAACTAATCAGAGACTTGAGATGCATTGCTAATTTTTTTTCCAATCTATGTGAATTTCAAATTTTGGAGTTGGGTAAGACGATTGGTAGTGCTAAAGACTGTGTTGGATTCTACTACTTGCACGTTGAACATTCCTCTAAAGAACTCAAAGCCAATTCTTGTGCAGTGGTTTATCCAAATAGTGAGGAGTTAGTAATGTTGTGGAACTATTGATTAGGTCACCCAAATCTCCTATACTTAGAGAAAATGTTTCCCTCATTACCCAGCTCTGATTTATTTAGGTTACATGGTTTGGGTCTTGTTTTACCCAATACCCAATTTTTTTGAGTGGTTTTCTATTTTTTGAAATCAAGATTGCCCATTCACACACATTTACTTGACCCGAATTGGTTTTTTGGGTCGATCCATATTGGGTTGACCGGGTTGGTTGGGTTGGCCCAACTCATGTACAACCCTAGTTAGCAACATTACTTGTCCTAAATGCTTTGTTACATTCATTGATGATCACACAAAAGTCACATGGATAATTCTCATGAAACACAAAATCAGAAGTTCGAAAATTATTTTAGTTTTTCCACACTATGCTGTAAACACAATTCCAAACAAAAATTAAGGTGCTCAAAACCGAAAAATTGTCGTGAATATTTTAGTTCAGCACTAGATCTGACCTTAAGATCCATGTAATTTTCCACCAAAGTTCATATGTAGATACCTCCCAACAAAGGATTCACCCAATCATATGGCATAGGCTATGAAGAAATATTTCCTCCAATGGCCAAACTTAACTCCGTACAAGTCATACTATCCATGGCTGCAAACTTGGATTGACCACTACACCAACTAGATATTAAGAATGTTTTCATAAATGGTGAGTTAGAAGAAGAAGTATACATTTAAATTCCCCTAGGACTTGAATCGTCCAACACCTTAACAAGGTGTGCAAGCTCCAAAAATCCTTGTATGGTCTCAATTAATCCCCAAGAGTGTGGTTTGATAGATTGAATCAAGTTGTCAAAGAAGATGGGTTCATATAAAGCCAATCATATCACACTATGTTTGTGGCATGCTAACTTTTTTCATTGTGAATGTTGATGACATCGTTATAACAGGTGATGATCATGAGCAAATCAAACACTTGAAAGAACTCTTGGCTAGGAAGTTTGAAGTCAAAGACTTGGGGCAACGTAAGTATTTTTAGGAATGAAAATAACTCGTACAAAGGAAAGAATATATGTTTCTAAAAGAAAATACACCCTAGACTTCCTCCAAGAAATAGGAATGTCTTGGGTGTAAGGCTGCCAATACTCCTATGGAATTAGTAAACATAAACAACTTCGAAGAAGGTCATCTAGCTGAAAAATACAGGTACCAAAGTCTAGTTGGAAAATTGATCTACCTACATGACAATTCCTACTGAAGTTCATACGAAACTTGTGAACAAAAGCCTACAGTACCTTAAGGGTACATTGGATATAGGTCTTCATTTCAAGAAAAATTCAAATAGGGTATGTAGTATACACTGACTCAGACTAAGATGGTTGTACATCAAACATAAAATCAACTACCATCTACTACTCTTTTGTGTGGAGAAACATGGTCACTTGGAGAAGTAAGAAATAGCCTATGGTAGCTAGAAGTAGTGCATTAGCTGAATTCAGAGCCATGTCACATGGCATTTGTGAAGGGATATGGCAGAAGAAGATATTCGATGAAATCAGAGTTCCAACCAATTACATCATGAGGTTATATTGTGACATCAAAGCTTCCATCAGCATCACAAAGAACCCGACTGACAATGATAGAACAAAATATGTGGAAATTGATTGGCATTTCATTAAGGAGAATATTGATAATGGTACTATAAATATTGATCATGTACCATCGTGCAATCAAACAACATACATCCTAACTAAAGCTCACACAAGAAATACATAAGAAAGTATCAGATCCAATTTGGACATGATAGATATCAAGTGAATAAACAATCACTTTTCTGCGGTTGTTATGTTCTCTATATTGCATTTTAAAGGATGTAAATAGCTTGTGAGTAATTAATATAATGTTAAGTTTTCATGAGAAAAGAATAAAAAAAAAATAAAACCAAAGGTCCAAATGTAGTCCCAATCGAGATGGCAGATAAGCCACTGACTATAGAATGCGATAGTATAAAGTGTAACAGCAGAATCACAGTAGTGATTCAAATGAAGGTAAGTAATCCTGTTAACTAGATCATAAAAATTTCCTGGCAATGTCAAAGGTAGTCTGTCATTCAAGATGAATTTAATTCATAAAATGACTTTTCACTTCGTTAATGGGAAAAGAAATAAACCTTCAACAACGAAAAGTGATAAAACAGTTTAAAAGATAATCAATTAATATAATCAGGACATTGCTCAGATAAAAATCTGCATTATGAGAGCTCTGCACTACCTCTTTGGAGGAAATTGCCAAAAATGATTGAGGAGTTATTACCGTAAGATGGTGTGGAGGATCGTCCATGGAAGTAGTGCCTAAGATTACTTCTCTTCTTAGTTTTGTTGTCAGTTTGTGACAAACACGTAGCTGAAAATAACAAAATAATAACATTAGATGGGATTGCAATTACAACATACTGGGAATAGTTGCAAAAATTCTTTATCATATTTCACCTCAGATCGAGTAGCCCCGCCAATAATAAATACAAAGATTCTCTTCCCCATCTTCTTGAAATCAGAAGATATGTTCTTTAACGTGGAGTCACTATGAAAGATGAGAAAAGATATTAGTTCAAGGCTAAAACTGTATCCATTTAGAAAACATATTTCATTTCCGTTAAAGAAGCAAATTTATGTTACCTTGAATATCCATCGTCAGAAGTACCAGTCCGCGCCCAGTTGGCTGTCCGCCTAGATCTCATTGAATGAGGAGCGGTAGTTGGAGCTGGAGCTGTCTGAGTGCGTGTGCTGGTTCGAGTAGAGTTTTTGACAGTAGGAATTGTTGGTTCGTTTTTACATGCATAATCACTCTTTGGCAATTCACCCTTACTAAGATTTTCAATTACCTCCTGACAAATATAAAATATAAAATACAAACTAGTCATGGTATAATCAAACAATAAGATTTCCTATGCAATTTCCTTAGTAAGTCTAACTCAGATTCATTTCATAAAATTCCAACGATAAGAAAAACTTTTCTCATTTGGTGTGATTAATGAACGACTTTGCCTATGTTCACCTCAACTTGTCCTATTTCACTCAAATATAATTTTACCTACACAGAGGAAGGAATTATTAGATCGCAACATGTTTTAGTCCATTGGACTTATCAAAAAGGTTCGGCCCATTGTGTCTAAATAAGTCGTTGGCTCTAGGAAAATTCTAGAGTTTGTGTTAATTTAATGGATAGAAGATATATTAGTTGGTACTTAATTAAATGAGTAGAAATTAGGTGGAATGCGATATTTGAATGGTTAGTTGGGAGAAGTGTGTGTAGAACTCTTTCTTAAGGCCTAAACAAGAAGTTGATGATTTAATTTTTAAGAACAAGCCAAATGCCAAAAAATTTCAAGAATCAATAGGAAGTAGCCTTCTACCAAATTATCCTCTCGTCTTTCACACCTTCTAAAAGTTTCCTAAAACTTTCTCCTTCCAACATAAATATACACCGTAACTTATTCCACATGCAAAAGCGTTCCATGTCTATAATATTTCTACATACTGCATCTTAATTTAGGATCTATCTTTAAGAATTAAAAATGAGGCACAAACATAATGGAACATTCACCACCCGTCGCTCTAAATTTCTATTATAAAATAAAAATAATGGAACATATTCCAGGGGTTTTGTTAGGAACCCAAGAATTGGATTCCAAGGATTTAGAGGAACACTAATATTTAAAAAAAGATAAGAAATAATAGGAGAGAATCTCTCCAACGAAAATAATATATAAGAATAGATACGCTTCTACCATGGTTTCCACTACCACTCAATTTCTAAAGGGGTGGAAGCCTCTATTTAAAGACGTCTAATACATTAAGATAGGAATTAGAACTACGGTAACTAACTAATACAACTACTAATAACCTAGGAACACAACTACTAACAAACTCCTAACTGCTTATTATCCGTATTTATATATCGTAATAAGTTTGCTACCCACCAACACCCATTCAAATAACCTAAATACAATAAATGTTAATGGATACGATGGAAAAGAGGCTTGCATGATCTTTAGTCATACCTCTATAACGGGATAAAATCGAAATAGTGACCATGTTTCTTCCTCTTCGTTAGTACGATCTTTGCGAGCTGCTTGTGTTGTCTATGCAAGAAAAACGAAGTTTTTAAATTACAAAATAGTTTGATACGAAATTACAATATAACATTTTGTAACACAACAGCTTGAAATATATAAAATCCTTAACGAAAAGAAATCTATAGATCATACATTTTTATTTTTATTTCTTAAGTATATAAGTCCACACTTTAACATATTTCCTCCTTTTGACTTCTGCTTGAAATGAATATAAATGTTTACCTTCTGGTTACTGAACTTCAGCGAGAAACCACTAGTAGCTGCCTTCTTTTTTGATGATCCCGCCAGAAGTTGCATATTACTGATAACTTTCATGTCATCGGGTGATAGTTTTGCCAACTAGATAAATAAACAAAACCATCAATAATGCTTGCTTACAGTAAATTCTTTTTCTTTGAAGTATAGTATTGCAATCATTGATAGATGCTGAAGGTCTATTGTTGAATTCCAAATTGTGTCTGAGAATAAGTCATTTATTGACTGATTATTCTGTAATTAATTTATTATATTATATAGGACACCTGTAGTGAATATCAAGGGACTTGTACAATTATTCCCTCCTATTTAATTCTAATTTATTTATTAGACTAGGAATGTTGTATTTAAACCAGAATTTTAACCATTTTGATTCAACAAATGGAAAGATCATTTCTTCAATAATTCACACCTATAAAATGAAAATCAGACTAGACCTCAGAAATCAAACATATTGAGAAAAGTAACAGGAAACCTACTTTGTCCAGTGTCATAGACACCTCTTCCAAATTTATATATGAGGAAGCTATAAATAAAGCGGGCCAAACTCATGCACAAAGACCATTTACAAAATGAGACATGAATATCTAGCAATTAAGAGCTAACCACAGTCATACAAGTTTAATTCAGTCAATTTTACCTACCAACCTTCCAAAGAATGAGAATCTGATCAGAATTTGAACATCTTTACCGATTCTGGAGTTAGGGAAAGCAGGGATATTGGGCATATTTTTAAATCATAAGCCTAATAAAGAAACATAATTATGAGAATTTATGAACCATGTATGATTTGTAGAGGTTGGTACCGACCTGCATTAGCTTTGTAGCTTTATCACCCTCAAACTTTTCAGGGTAGACAGATGCATAGATCATCAACAACCGCAACTTATACTCAGGAGTCGTATTCTGCATGTGGAAAAAAGTTATAAACAAAATTGTACATTGTACGTTGAGATTTGAGAAGTATATTATATTTGTCTAGTCGAACAGATGGATTCAGTACAAGACCTGTTTTGTTCTTAAAAAGTTAATAACGTCCTTTGCTGCTGCATCCCCAAAAACAAGATCTTGCTCCAACTGCCCAAGCTCTCGAAGATCTGTATCTCTAATAATTTTGTTGATCTTTCCAGCAATCTGCTTTGAATTTATCAACCAGTGTGGTCAAAATAGAAACACGTTTCTTTTTTTTTTTGTTGGTTGTATTTTTGTATGTCTAATTAGACTACACAAGATTGTATTTATAAAGTATTCACCATATATACAAGTTAATGTGATTGCTAATTCCAATCTCATTAGCAACTAACTACACAAGAGCATATTTACATGTGACTAACTCTAACAGCTGTGATCCTTATCTACTTAAAAGAGTTGTATTTACAAAGCTGTTTGAGTGTCTTAGATGAGCACGGCTTATCAAAAAACTAAGCAATTTCAGTCCTCTTACATTCCACTGCCCTTATTCTTATTTCTTAAGCTGCAATCAAACACTCCTCCCCGATAACAATAAAGACAAAATTAAAAGACAACAAAAGTAAGATGGAAAAACTCAATCACCTCTACATGGAGTGAAATCTTTTCCACTTGCTCAGTGTATTGGGGCAAAGCTTGAACCATTTTCTGCAAATCTCGTGTAGATAATTCACTACCATCTCTGCAAAGTATCAAATGTATAGGTCAAAAGTGCTTATCCAACAGCACAAAGTGCAGTTATCTCATCATTAACATATAGTAGTAATTTCAAAACAACTATGAGATATTAGAAGATAAAATAAATGCTTTGGGGAAAGTTTTAAAAGTCAATAAAATAGGTGTTATATTCACCAGAAAGATCATTAATAGTCATTTAGTATAATTAAAAGGGTTGTTGAAATTAAAATAACTAAAATATAATTCATATTTATCTCTAATGGGAATGTTTTATTTTAAAATAAGAGGAGAGAAATGTATATAATCTACTCCAAAATGTAATAAATATATTATGGTAAGTACTAATAATATCTATGCTTGTAAAATTTAATAGATAAATAAACAAAACTATTTCTCGCTTGGACAAACATAATTTATTTAATACTAATTTGTAGAGTAAAAACATATCCATTAAAAATAATTTTTACAAAAAGTCTCATTCAATGTGTGCCTGTGTCTAGGGATGGTAATGGAGCTGGGCCGGGTACTAATCCCCCTGCCACCTGCCTTTTCAGGTGAATATCTAGAATGTTCAATATACGAGTTTTAATCAAATTTGATGAACATTTGTTGGTCTTCATGGATATATTTTAAAACATGAAAAGTTTTAAAAATATCAAATTACAATAAAAACCTAATTTATTACTTCAATCAGCACATTAATAATTAAAATACTTCAATTAAGAAATTAAATTTAGTACATTAAGTCGCACGGGTCCACACAGTGGTAGTAGTGGGAAAATAGTAGTGGTTAAAAACACCGAAAGAAACTATTAGAAACTATTATGACACATCTCGTTATATATAGAGGGCTATTTAAGTTATTTTATATATCAGAGATTTCTGCCAACATGGATATCTCAATATGGGTCCCTCCCCATTAAGTCTTGTTATATAAATAAAACAATAAAAATATTTCACATGAAAACTAGGTGTGTTTGAAATGACATGTTTTCTGTTGAATCAAAACAAATTTTAATAAATAAACCTCACGAGAGATTTTACAATAAAAACAAGAGGTTATTTTCCAACAAAAAGGCTTGCCCAAACATACTATACGTAAAAGAAATAGTGACAATACAATGAAAGTTAGGACCTTAATTTAGACTGGTATTTCACAAAATGGACACTATTTTTCCATAAGCATGGATTAGGGTATGTGCGAACCTTCCACTTTGATGGATTTGTGCTGCTTTGTTTTTTGATACAAAGTTGGTAAACTTTTCATGCAATCTCTCGCTAGCCTGGAATTTAAGTTGGTAAAAGTACATTGATATTTGATTTAAGACAAATAAAATGTGAGTTTGATTTAAGACAAATAAAATGTGAGTAGATAAAGAGTGAATAAGACGTACATCTGCTATATGTGTATGGCGAAGTTCAAGCCAGACTGTATCATGTTCTTCTAGAAGGACCTCCTTACTCTCAGGTTGACCCCCTGTTTTGCTGGGAATCTAAAAGGATTGCTATCTCAATCAAAACAAGCAAAATGTAAAACTTGCCTACAAGATAAGGGGAGGAAAGGAGAATGTCATACCTCATGTATATATTTGTTTCCATCCATATTCAACAAATCATGACACATAGCATCATAGGTCCATTCATGAATGACAGGAGCAATCTGTGGTGCAGATTCATCACTGTTATCAAATGTGAGATATAAAATGAAAGATTTACAGTGAAAGAGAAATATTTTTAACCTGATCAATGGA
The DNA here is from genome assembly GCA_037974875.1 of Cicer bijugum. Taxonomy (NCBI): domain Eukaryota; kingdom Viridiplantae; phylum Streptophyta; class Magnoliopsida; order Fabales; family Fabaceae; genus Cicer; species Cicer bijugum. The sequence goes on from JBBPBT010000688.1 coordinate 880,803, forward strand.
TCTATCTACAATGAGCAGGTCGCATGTTTCACTTTGTGGAAAGTTGGGAATAGTAGATTTATATTTAGAAACCATGTCCCAAACTGCATCCGCAAGTTTGGTAGGAACTAATTCACGATTTTGTGTTGGTATAGACTCGTCACTATCCTTAGCAGCACGATACCACACATTCGGTAACTCCTAATGAGATAGAGATATTAAGATATTATCTTTCAAAAATTATAGAATACACAAATACCCATTAATGAATTACACTGAATTGTCAAATTATTCCTTTATATAATGAATCATAAATTATAGGACTACAACTAGATATTTCACAAAATTCCATTCATTAAATAAAGCTAATGAGACAGGACTTATCTCATACTTTTTGTACACACCAATTTGTAGCATGAGTCATAAAGAAAGGTATGCATTATAAGATGTTAAAATATTATATTAGAATGCAAATAATTAGATTAGATGGGTTGTAAGTATTTTGCCCCGTTAGTATTACTGTAAATTAGGGTTGTTTAATACTCTTTGTCTATATATAGAAATTCCGTTGTGTAGTTGAAACACACGGGTTATTCAATATGTCTCTCAATATTCTTCGTATTCAACATGGTATCTAACATGGTATCTAGAGTCTATTGAGAGACAACCCTAATTGTTAACTACCCAGTGACACCCAATCTCTCCGGTGAATTTTTTTTCGGCAAACCGTGTTCTCAACTCCGGTTTCCCCCTCTCTGCATTTGATACGCTAATTCTTCACTTTTTGTCCATCCGTTCATGCTCTACCGTTGTTGTCGTCATTGCCGTCACTGTTTCTGACGATTTTTTTCGACAAACGACCACTCCAATAGCGTCGTACACCCCAGATCGGCCAAACCCTTCAGTCGCGTCCGGTAGCCGTTCACGGTGCCGCTTCTTCCATAGCACTCGCCTCGGCCTCTTGCTTCCATATTTGCCCTCAGTTTTCAGTTTCGAGTTATGGATATATGAGTTCAAGTTCAAACAGCCCCTATTTTCCCGGTTCCGACGCGTTTTATGACACTCTTTACTGACCATGACGTCTCACTCTGAAACAAAGAGCATCTTCACCAACTACATCACTTCTCCTCTCTCTGTTGAAAAATTGAATGGATCAAATTATGATTGTTGGGCTGCCGACATCAAACTATGGCTATGTGGTCAAGGATACAAGGACCATCTCACTCAAAACCCTGAAAAGGTGAGTGTGACTGAAACATCCAAATGAAAACAGTTTGATGCTCAGTTGTGTAGTGTCATTAAGTCTACACTTCATCTAGATGTTAAACAGATTTTTCGTCTGCATCTCACATGTGAATCGGTTTGGAGTCAAACAAAGACACTCTATACTAATGACACACAACGTCTCTATGGAGTTTGTCATCGCTTGTTGAATATCATTACTCCGAAGACACTCGATGGCTCTATTTCGTCAAATCTTGGCACCGTTCATAGCGCACTTCATGATTTTAAGGAGCTTCTTCGTCCTGCTGCAAGTAATACAATAGAATAGAAGAAGAAGTTAGATCAACGCAACACATTATTCATGCTCCTTGCACTCTATGGTCTACCCCAGGAGTACTCTGCAACTCGTGATCAAATTTTGGAGTCTGTTACTCGTGATCTATGGAGTTTGGTATGATCCGTAGTGAAGCCGATCACTCTGTATTTTATCATCACTCAGCCCAAGGGTGCATCTATCTTATTTTTTACATGGATGATGACATTGTTATAACTAGTAGTGATCAGCAAGGAATACTCCAGTTAAAACAACATCTTTCAAATAAATTTCAGACTAAAGACCTTTGTAAACTTCGTTATTTTTTGGGTATTGAAGTAACCCAATCCAAGGATGGCCTTGTAATTTCACAAAGAAAATATACTATGAATATTTTTGAAGAAACAAGTCTATTGAATGCCAAATCAGTTGATACTCCTATGAATCCAAATGTCAAACTCCTACCCAATCAAGGGGGGCCTCTATCAGATTCGGGAAGATATAAGAGATTGGTTGCAAAATTAAACTATCTCACAGTCACTCGTCCTGACATTTCCTTTGTTGTCAATGTGGTAAGTCAGTTCTTCAATTCTCCTTGCTAAGAACATATGGATGTTGTAATTCGGATTCTTAAATACATCAAAAGTGCACCTGAAAAAGGTCTCATTTATGAAGATAAAGGACATACTTAGATAGTTGGCTACTCAGATGCCGATTGGACAAGCTCACCCATAGATAGACGATCAACTTCCGGGTATTGTGTACTTGTCGGAGGAAATTTAATATCTTGGAAAAGTAAGAAACAAAATGTTGTTGCAAGATCCAACGCTGAGGCAGAATACAGGGCCATGACACTAGTAACATGTGAACTCATCTGGTTGAAACAGTTAATAAAAGAACTTCAATTTGAAGAGGCTAGCACAATGATACTAATATGTGATAATCAAGTTGCATTGCACATTGCCTCAAATCCTGTTTTTCATGAGAGGACCAAGCATATTGAAATTGACGATCATTTTATTAGAGAAAAGATTGAATCGGGTGACATCATCACTAGCTTTGTCAATTCCAATGATCAGTTAGCAAATGTTTTTATAAAGTCATTGCGAGATCCTAGAATTAGTTATGTATGTAACAAGCTGGGTGCATTTGATTTATATGCTCCAGCTTGAGGGGGAGTGTTAAAATATTATATTAGAATGTAAATAATTAGATTAGATGGGCTGTAAGTATTCCGGCCCGTTAGTATTACTGTAAATTAGGGTTGTGTAATACTCTTTATCTATATAAAGAAATTCCATTGTGTAGTTGAAACACACAAGTTATTCAATATATCTCTCAATACTCTTCGTATTCAACATAAGACAATACACATCATTTTGTTAATAAATTGAATTGAAAATTTTAACATATCCCACCTAGAGAATATTTTCTATGAGATAACTAACCAAAAGAAAAAGGAAGCACATAGTTCTAAGTAGTAAAACAGTAGTTCTTTCAAAAAATCTACTAAACAGTAGTTAAGTTTGAATTCATTAAGAAGTTAAACAATTTGGCGTCAAGATTTGTTTCAAATTTAAATGAAGATCAAGTTTTAATTAAGAGATACCGATATGAGACAACAAAGTAAATTAAGGGAGAACCAAGTATGAATTTTATATCAGAATTCCAAAAATATGCAGTAGAGATGCTTGAACTAAAATAGTGGGAAGAAAAATGTCATTACAATATATGCGCACTCATAAGTACATGAAGATTAGAAGAAAAAAAAAAGTACATCATATAAAAAGATGCAAAAGGAAAATGGAGAAAAATAATATAGGATACAATGTAAACAATAACAACTACTCCATATTTGATGTTATCATTCCAATTATACCCTTCAAATAATGTTTTCATGAAATAAGTTCTCATAAAATTAGAGTAATACCTTTAATGAAGCAAAAACTGTAGCTATCCGAATCGCCATATTATTCAAGCAGGTATTAAATCTTCGAGCATTGTCATTATTTCCATAAAGTTCTTGCAATGCTGTTTCTTGATCAGTGATAAATCCCTATACAATATAGAGTTCATACGAAAAATCAATGTTTTTCCTCATTCAAGCATTGTGTAAAAAGGTCAAAGGGACTCTTTCTTAAAATAAATACAAAAACAAGTGTAACCACTGAATTTTCAAAGTTTTTTCACCATACTAGCATACATATGAAAGATCACACCCCTTATCATAAAGTTTTACCAGCTAGAAACTAAATTGGATGATTGACTATGATCGTAAAGGAACTGATACTTTCTCACTTCTTCAACTTATCAAATTATTCTCCAAAAGAAACATCCAACTCTTAACATTCATCAGTACGGTGCAAAACTAAGGAAAGATAATCATAACATAAGAAAAGGCAACAATTGATTGTCCACACATGATAAAATAAGAACTAAAGAAGCTAATAAGAGTCCATCAATATCCCTAAAGAGCAGATATAACGTATTCTATTACTTTATTTGTCATATTTCCATAGGACTTTATTTTATGGTCTCATTGCAAACTGCAATCTCAAATTCCATGAGAACATTGCAATATCGAGATTTCAAAATTGAAAAAGCAATGAAGCCTTGGGATCATACGACAAAATCATGCCTATAGAATTTTCTCTCATTAATCAGTAAACTCATGCAGATAGTTTATTCTTACATCTTAGCCACTAGCATGAATACTTATAGAAGGATTTATGATACTCTATCTAGATTGAGAGTTGACAGATTAATAGACTAAACTATTAATAAATGATGCAAATCCAATATCTTATGAGTGAAATACATTGCTAGAAACATGAAATATTTTTATCATTATATACCTGGCTATCTATTGGAAAGTATTCTAAATTCATCTGCAAAATAAAACCAAAAGTAATCAGTCAAAAACAACTTGACGATGATTACCTGCTCATAATTATTAGATAGAAGGTTAAAACAAATTCTGACCTCTCTCAATGCACCTATGCGAGGTAAGACACTTGTATCACACTTGATGTGGTTTACAAGTTCCTTTGGGATCGGTGAACTGAAAAATATAAAGGCTCTGAAAAGTATCATAGGAACAAAGGACCACCCCCAAAAGAAGAAAAAAAAGAGAACAGAAATGAAACAATCAGTTTGGTCCCAAGTGTATAAATGATGATACGTTACTGTATTTATGAAACCAAAAGTCAATGCATACTTCTTGTACAGGGGCTCCCTTCCAGACATATCAGACAAGAACATGACCACACTGCATGCTAGCAAAAGAGATGTTTAATATGGATACAGTATACAAGCGGGAAAAAAAATATCAGAAAAAATCAGTTATAAACAATGCATGGAAGATGACACAAATGACTGAGTTAAAATGAAAATAAAATTCGATATAAAAAGGATCAGACATATAATTTAACCCCCTAAATAGAATCTGAAATATAAGATGGAAAAAGACAAATATCTACAATTTGATTTGTTTTAAATGTGATATTGATGAATGTTATGGACAAATATGGTGTAATTTTCATATTTTAAAGTTTGATTGAATGTGTTCATTGAAAGAAATTATTTGTATGTAGTTGCTAGTGTGAGACAAATGATTGGATTAAAATAAAATAAAAATCAGTGATAAGGAGGATCAGTAATATAATTTGACCCAGATTTAAAATATAAAATTGAACAAAAATAAAAATACTTGTGCTCCTATAAAACCAATAGATCTAAGATGGAAAAGGACGGATCTAGAATTGTCTTTGTTTTGAATGTAATAAATAAATATTCATTTTTGTTAATTTAAAGTTGAATAGAAATACATTTATTGGAAAAAATAGTCTGTATGTAGTTGCCAGTACTTCACAAGTTTCAACTATCTTAAACTATTGCAGATTACAATATCACATTTATTTCTAAATGGCTAAAAAGACCCATTTTCACAATTATTATATTTTCAGTCAATTTTTGTGTTGTGTTTGGATTAGACATATGAGTTTGTTTGAATCCTCCCTTCCATTCTGTTTTACTCGATTTTACCATAATACAGTAGATCAACATTTCCATTGCTAACTGAATATCACTTAGATTCAAGTTTGGATAGTTGAGTATATGGATTCTGGTCTAATTTAATGATTGTAAAGGAAGGGACAAACGTATTATTCAAGACAGGGAACATGGAGAAGCGTGTTGTAATACCTGAAATCGGGACAATGTACATCAACATGGTATTTATGAAGGACAAAAAAATTCATGCACCAACAAATATGTTAGTTTGTACAAGTCTCGTGGCAAAGGTTGTCCTTCTGTTGTAATTCTTTGTATCTCTACTAACATCCTATGCACTCCAAATAAACATGCAGTGTGTGTCACATCTTACTAATTCGCAAACTGCGGAGCAAACAACAATACTTAAGGAAGTTTTCTATGTTAAATACAAGAAACGATTTGTCCAAAATAGGTTGCTCTATTGGTGAGTTAAGGGACTGTGGGGCACCAAAGAAGTACTAACTAGGAGACTAAAGGTTCTAATCCTGAAGAAAAAAAAAATAACTCACTAACATTTGCCTAAAATAAATACAAGAAAATATTTGAATAACAAAATCCTCACAACTTGACAATCCTTTCGTGAGGATTGACCATTAATCTTTGTCTGTCTCTAAAAGTTAATAAGAAGAATGATACATTAGGAATCCTATTTATTCTTTTATTTATTTATTTAACATACCCTCTCTCTAATCATTATTATTTACAAAAACATTTGTCATAAAATTGTAGAAAATTATATCAACCAATCACAACATTGATAATATAATGCAAATTTCCAACAAGATTCTTGCACAAATCTTTCTCAAAACAAATAATTAAACATAACGATGGAATTTCCTATTTTGATAGAGTTTGAAACCCTTCTCTTATATGAATATTGAAATAGTGATGGGAAAGAAGCAGTCAGGCTAGCTATGAGTACATGGAAGCAAGTGTAAGACAACAGTGGTGTTATAAATCTATGAAATTGTAACTAATGTTGTATTATTAAGGAAGACTTTTCCTTGAACGATATAACAATTTTATTTTTTAGTTTTAGATGATTTTCTGTATTAGTTGCTGGAATAAAAAATGTAAAATTCTAATTGAGAAACAAAATTACTTTTCTTTCGATGGTTGGATGAAATAAACAGCATCCAATGATGGTAATGGTTGCCTTCTTCGGAAAAGGTCTTCCACCACTGCATTGAGATACCAACAAGTTATATTGCATCAATATTTTAACAAGTTAACCACAGAAGTTGTAATGCAGAAAATTTTGTCAGTTGAATATCAGAGAAAAACATAAAAAAAAAAAAAAAAACAACAACAAACAACAGAAAGCATTTTATCAGTGCTCAATATTCAAGTATAAGATTAACTAACATCATGTGCAACATGATAATATGGCTTAAATGAATGATAAATGTTGTCGTGAATGATTTATTGTTTTTCTCCACTCACTTAGAATCACAAACAATCACACATAGGAAGTACAGAGTTTTAGCACCAACACTCACTTCTAAAGTGTTTGTACATTTATTGAAAATGAGAAATGTTTCTTATGCAGCAAGTTAAATTTTTCTCCTCTTCCATTAGTCGGATAAAATGGGTTCTCAAAAAAAATGCAGAAAAAGAAGTAAACTCAAAAAAGCCATATCATTTAAGAGGTCTTACATGAAACTTCTTGGTCTGTAATATCTGCCATTTTACATGAATGTGACATAACTTTCACAGTAACTTTATCCATAATTAGCACCTGTGAAAATCAGAAAAAATGACCAACATCGGCTGTTAAGTTGAATTATCTAAAGATGAACCACACAGGAGAAGTGCTAGACATCCATATTAAATTCCCACCTTCCATGCTTTTGAATCCCCTGACTTTGCTGATCTAAGCATTTCGTATAATAATCCTATGAACATATAACCATGAAAATAATTAGGAACCAAGTAAAAAAAGTGACGGCTACACATGCATAATACTTAAATAAGATATTATGGTGCATTTAGAAGTGCTTATGAAAAAAATTAAATGTTAAAATATGTCTATACTCTATAAGTTTTTTCAACTTATTTTTATAAGTTTACCATAATAGATTATACGTTACTTATGTTCAGCCATTCCTTTCATTCACTATTCTATTGTAAAAGCAATATTTATACTTAGGTATTAATACAGTATCGTAGAAACTTTTTTTTTTACTAAAAATGCCTCCTTAATTGGTTTTGTCTTATGTCCACAAAGTATAAGGTTAGTTAGTAATAAAAGTTTGACCTTATAAACTCAAAGTACAACGTTCAAATCTCCTCGATGACAATTGTAAAATGACCATTAATATCACTTTAATAAAATAAAAACTCCTCATCCCTAAGTTTTTCTTTAAAAAGTTGGATTTTATCTTATATTCTGAACTATGAGAGCACAAAAAAGTGTAGGCTATAAAAAACACATTTCTTTTCCTACCTTTTCTTTCATTAGAGAAAAAGAAGTAAAACACGTGAACAACACAAACTTGAAGAGTTCATATTAGTTTCAATTGATAGATTCAGAAATTTAACTTCATAACCAAATGAAATGCAGATGGCCTACGGTGTTCCCAGTATGGAGGAGTTTTGAACTGTGTAGCACTAACCATAACAACAAAATATGTTACTCACACAAACACTGACACATATACATCAATAATAATTTAAGAAAATAAAAGTGATGGATTGTAACTGTGTCCTGGTGTAGTGTTAGTGTCGGACAATGTGTCAGACACCTAGACACACATTCCATATAAAATGTCAGTATTACAAAGCATAGTTATAAATTGTGAATTGTGATATACAGTCGTTATATAAATTTTTTAAAAGTCTCTGGTCTCCCCAATTACATTATATAGAATAGTTCTAATTGTCTGCATTTTGTAGCAATATCAAGATTTGCAACATCGCTACCGTAACTTAGAACTGTGCTACATAGATGTCGATATTGCCCTATGTTTTGCAGCTCAGAATGGCAAAATAGTTTGAACATTCAGAGCCACATAAACATTGCATGTACATTTTCCCCACTTTTCTCTAGAAACAAAATGAAAATGAAGGGAAAAAAGAGAGAGAAAAGAGATGCGAAAGGGATCTCACTATCGCGGCTGATATGCCGAAAAGGCTTATACTCCGATGCACCACCGCCATAGGAAGTTTCCGAATCCGATAGCGACATTGTTTCTTTTGCAATGGATGGAATGAAGTTCTGAATGTAGATTTGAGAAATGGAAAATGGAGAGAGAAAACCGTTGGAACGAGGGAAGAAGAATGAGGTTTGATGAATGAAGAGAAAGTCGTTATGAAATCTGAGGACGTGGAATTTGGAACTCTTAAGTTTTGGTTACGGTTTGCACTCTCCGTGTCAAACTCATTTTGATTTTATATTGGGTTTCAAACGCTGCCGTTTTGGTATAGATGGTGACTTGCTTGCCACATATCATTTTGATTTTAAATTGGGCTTCAAACGCCGCCGTTTTGGTATAGATGGTGACTTGCTTGCCACATATGTATCACTTGTAAAATAGGACTCAATAAGTATGACGTTTGAAAAATAAAATATTTGTCTTAAAAACAATTTTTTAATCATATTTTTTATTTAATATTATTAATTTATTATTCTTGTTATTTTGTATTCATCATAATTAGAATACACCATAATTAATAAGGTTAATTTTGTAAAATTCATATTATTTCTTTTTTATTTATCCTCTTTTATTACTATTTGTAAAATGGCCAAATGCATTATTATTTTGGGACGAAGAGTGTAATAAATAAATGATGCAGAATTTATTTTCTTTATTTTTAAAAACATTTAAATTATACAGAAATAGAAATATATACTCAGTGTAAAAAATTTTAACTTTGCATATGTTGTAGTCAACTCACGAAGCTTTTGAGTCAACTTATACGAGTATTTTGTGGTATGTCGATTTCACAAGACCTTTGAGTCGATTAATAAGATTTAGAACTCCTGGAATGACTTTTAAACCTATATAAATTAATTTACTAACATACGAGTCAATTAATAAAGTATATGCATGTTAAAATATGGTTTTGATTCACTTTTTATAATTCAAATTTCATTTACGAAATGTTAGACTAAGTGGTTACCCATAATTAGAGGGGAAGGGGTGAATAGTTTCCAATAACGCAAGCGGAAAATCGTAGTTTCAAATTGTTCTTCAAATATGGTAGTCAAATGAGTTTGTCCGCTAGCGTGTAAGCATCTCCAATAGTGAACTCAAGATGGGTTCATTAAGTGGGGTCTATCGTGCCACATCATCTTAAAATAACTCATTTATTTTTTACTCCAACGGTGAACTCACTTGTTCATTAAATAGGGTCCACCACTAACAAATCATTTATTTATTATTATTCATCAATTAATATAAAAAAAAAAGTAACCGTATCAAAGTACCGTTCCTTTGTGAGATAACAGTTATGACAGCTTGACACATCTCCAACAGTGAACTCACCAAAAATTGAAGGTAACCTAATTACACCTGGCAGAGGATCTCATTTTGGCTACCGTTGGATTTATTCTTACGTAACTTTCAATTCTTGGTGAGTTCACGGTTGGAGCTGTGACAAGGTGTCTTAGCGGTGCTCTCAGGAAGGAACGATACTTTCACAATTTAATAATAATAAAATTATAACTGTTGTCTTTTTATTTATTAATTTATTAATAATAATAAATTTATAATAGTTAGTGGGTCATATTTAATGAACACACGTTGAGGTCACCGTTGGAGTAAAAATGATGTGGCACAGTGGACCCTATCTAATGAACCCTATGTTGAGTTCACCGTTGGAGATGCTCTTAAAATGTACAACAGAGTTTTAGTTTATTCAATCACTAACATATTTACAATTTTCTGAACATTAACCAATCAAAATTCTTTATCTAAAATACAAAAATTAACATGCAAAAAATTGTCCGAGAACCAAAAAATTCTTAATCAAATTTAACAAATTGCATCAAACAAATTAAAGAGACAAGGTAAGGAAAATTGAAACCCGAGTTTATCTTGGTTTAACTACCTCATTGTAAGATCCGTAAAAAATAAATTCTTAATTAAGTATATTTAGTTTAGTTTTTTTAATTAAAATGTGTTGTTGAGTATATTAGTTCCTTTTATTTATGAATAAAAGTATAGAACATATATTTTCAGGGTGAAATATATTTATTTAGTCCACATGTAGAAATAGTCAAAATCCAAGACTGAAATTCCTCGGTGTTTGAAATCCACATAAAGTTTTGCCATTTCATATTTTAAAATATATTTGATTTGATGAAATTTTTTATTCAAGTTCTTGGGTGATTGAGACTTGATTTATTTTTGAGTAATATTTTTTTAGCAAATATTATTAAATTTAATTATTTTAATAGTCAAATTATTTTTATCTTAATAATAACTATTGATAAATATTTTACGAGTATTAACTTACAATTTAGATTTATTTGCGTGTTTAGTTGCATCAGATAGACATTTTGTAGAAAAAGTTAGTAATTTTACATAAAGTGAATTTTAACTTTTACTAAAAAAGAAATGTGCTCACAAACTTGTCACATCTCTCTAAAATTTAATTGTGGCTGACATCACATTTTGTTCCCAATAAATAGAGCTTAAAGTCACAAATTTCACTTCAACCCCCACTTCATGTTACAACCACCAACATACTCCTTTTTTATTTTCAAATTTTCTTCTTCTCTTTTCTTCCACTTTTGAACTTCAAGAAAGCTTCCAATCACAAAACCTTCAACTATAAAGTTGTTTCACTATTTGAAAGGAATACAAAGAGCTAAGGATCAATAGTTGAGGTAGCTATTTCTCTCCTCTTTTCTCTCAAACCCGTAAGCATGTATATACAGGGAGAAAATTGATTTTTTTTTGTATGTTTTGATCTTTAATCTTGCTTGTTTATCACTACTATGGTTGTTATTAATGTTTAGGAAGTCAAAGAAAATATTTTCAAATATTTTTCTTTCAAAAATAAAAATCCCAAATAGGGAGTAAAATGAAAAGTGTGTTTTTTCCTTGGTGCTTTGTTAATATTGAAATTACAGGAGTGAATAACTTGAATAACAAAAACTGAAATCAAACCCCTAAATTTTTAGTAAGACCAAATGTGGTATGTCTTAATGTAAAAATTTGATTTTTTGTATGTGATTGAGTTATATAATGAGTTGTTTTCAAATAAATGAGTTTGAACTGATAATAGAAATTTTATTAGAGAGTTTAAGTTAGTAAAGTTAAGACTTTTGCAAGTGTGTTTGGTTATATATTTTTTTTTTATAATTAAAATAGAAACTAGATGTTAGGTGACCAAAGTGATGTAATTTTAAAAAATAAACTCAAAATTGTGAAATGAGGATTTTAAAGTAAGTGAGTAATTGATAAAAAAAATTGATTAATTTTCTTGAATAATGTAACCTTGAAGCAACTTTTATAATTTCCTATATTTAAATAGTTAACTCATTGAGTTTTGAAAATAAATCGAGATTGTTGACATCGAGTTAGCGGTGGGGAGAACTCTGAATACTTTATGTTAAAGGAAAATAGATAGGAACAAAAAGTTCATGGAAAAACTTTTGGAATAAGTTTTGAAATAAAGTGGAAATTGTTGTGGTTTGTTTCAATTCAAAGGTATTTGAGTGGTAGAAATTTTATAAATTTTACAGAAGTTAGGAAAATATCTTTTGTAATTTTAAAAGTGGTATAAATTAAAATTTTGAGTCGTTTAAAGTTTGAAACCATATGAGTTGTTGTCCTTGATTATTTAAGGTGTTTTAAACTATATTTGAATTTAGAATGTTTTTTGAGAGACTTTGATGAGTAAAATGGATTTTAACCGAGTGATATGTATATATATATATATATATATATATATATATATAT
>JBBPBT010000688.1:893617-943460 GCA_037974875.1 Cicer bijugum
TTGAAGTTAAAAGTTTTAAATTTTCTAATAGAGATGTCAACTTTATGTTAAAATTCGAGGTTGAAAAAGTATTTAGGTATTTCAGAAAACAATAATTGATTATAATTTTGGGTTTTGATATGTGATTTTATTTGAATGAAGAATTTAGTTGGAGACTTAAAAGAAAATTCTGAACTTGGAAGATATTTGGCGTTGATGTAAAAATGTGATTTTTATGTGAAAGCTTATAGACAAACCATAATTAATAAAGACTAAAGTTTGAAAAATATCAAAATGGAAGAATCATGATTTTGAATATTTAGAACATTGGAACTCTTAGTATTTGAGTTATTTTATTTATAGGATTTCTTGATACAAACTTTCTACTAGTTTTTTAAATATTAAAATGCTGAAATTTATGTAGTTGATTGATTATTTAATTGAAATTTTAAAACGTGCGAGTATGTTTGTCTTTGATTGATTTTGTTAAGAAAATATTTTATCCTAAATTGTTAAAGACAAATATTTGAATCGAACTTCAATAAGTTTTAAAAACAATTTCGAGATTTTTAAAGAACTTAAACCAAAGTCTTTTTGATGTTAGGGAACTTAAGAGAAAAGTCAAAACCTAATTGATTTGGATAGTGTCTGAACTTAGAGTTCATTTGGGGATTGGTTTAGAAACTTGTATTGATTAACTTAATTGACTGGCTTAGGGTATAATGAAATTGAGAGGTGTCATTGGAATAGTCATATAAGTTATGATGGCGTAGCGTAAGTTGCTTGTGTTATAAACTACTTTCAAGGTAAGGGCACTCTCTAATGATATTATATATGTTTAAATGCAAAATGTGTTTGTATACATGTTCTTTGTGCTTGTGGTGAATAAATGTGTGCACGATTTTGTTATGTATTTGACATGGTTACGTATTCATAACTAATGACATATGTGTTATGAATTTTATTGATGAGAATAGATTTTGAGTATGCTATTGAAAAAGTAGCAAAACTTATTAGTGTTTAATGAGTAGTAAAAGAATATTATTTAATAGTTACATTTACATAACGATTGATGTGAAAAAAATCAGAGTAAGCTCTTGCATTTCATAGTTAGTGGTGATAGTCATGGGCCACGATGTTAGTGGTGACCGTGATGGGCCATGGGGTGGTTCCTTGAGTTGATTGATCCACCTTATCTTGACAATGATTTTGGAGTTGTGTAGGTCTATGATAGATTGCACTCTAGTAAATCATGCTAATTTATGATAGGTGGCACCTTGGTAATTAGTATTGGTCTATGAGAGACGGTACATTTACGATTTACGCCCCTCAAGAAGGGTAAAGAAATTCTAGAATCATGTGCATTAGCATATAAGCATTGCATTAGAGTGCTTTACCACACGAGTCATGTTTGTTATATGATCATAATTATATGCATGTTTGTTTATCAATTCATGTCATGTTATGCTTTCGTGCTTTGTATTTTCGCATGTATGCTGTTTTAGATCGTGACCCTCTACTATTATTGTGGACCGGGATTATGCCCCAGGTTGTTAGAGTTTTAAGTCGTACGAGAATTGCAACGACGTCAAAGACATGACAGACAGAGCGATGATTTTGGATTGGCAATCGGAAGTAGTGAGGCTTGATGCCACCCGTGGACCCTCAATATCCAATCATCCTCAATTATAGTTCAAGATCAGCTTAGGGTTTTAATTAAGGATTTTATTTATTCTCTCTTCCTTATTGCAATGTTGTTGTTGATATGGAATTTATGTATCTGAAATTATTGTGATTTTTTTTTTGCCAATGTGAGTTGTTCGGTTGTAAGTAAGTTATTTATGTCGAAACCATTTTATATAATGCAACAAAATTTATAATCGTTATTTTCGGAAAATAATTTTACAATTAAATATTTTACTCTGATTTAAATTAAATATGATTATGAATATTTTAGCCTAAAATGTTTAGTTGTTTAAAAAAAATAGACTCTCACTATTAAAAATTGGTGTGTTACACTCATCCTTGTTGGTGGTCTACTCCAGTTGTAACTCCCCAAACACCAAAATAATATTTTGAATTTTATCATCTAGAAGAAAAAAATTTTATAAATGTGAACTTTCAAAAATATTTACAAGATAAAGAGTATCACGTAGTCACTTAGCACATCATGTTAATCCTTAAAAGAGAATTCATCACATTTAACAACTCGAAGTCACAATATCATGCAACCAAAACTCCTTAAAATGGACGTAAATAAGTTTAGTAAAATAAAAGTAAAAATAGTCTCAACCCAATATCACTACTAGAGCAGAAATTTCCAAAGTAAGAGGTGTTATAGCCCCCCTTTTTTTGTTGAACTAAAATAAAAGTAACATCGGATTTCAGAAATGAAGGAATAAATACTCTTGGATAAAATATATAAGTCGTAACTTAACAACAAAAGTCAACAAATAATTATAAGCAGCGGAAATAGTTTTTGAAATATAAATCCAAAGTATTTGAACAACAAAATACATCGGGGCTATTAGACCTCGACATAGCTCATAACCCTGACGCATTCTCCGAAGACACCTGCACAAAAGCATTGCCCCAAGAATTTTAACTTCCCCACGTCACATCAAAAAGTGGTACAAGTACCCATCAAAATAAAAGTCAAGCTGACAATACGAGGTATAGGTACAGTCTTCCAAATTGAAATAAACACATCCACAAAAGAAAGATAATTAAACCCTATACAATCATCTATTCTGATCATACTACAGAAAGCTATACAACCGAGGTGGTCTCCACAGTCCCCACACAAAATCCTCCTAACAAAGCTCCGGTTAGGTATGTCTAACTACCTTCCCATCTCCAAGGTACTAACTGGAAGGACAATCCTGGTTCTCATATGTGGACAAAACCCAAATTTTCACAATAAATTGTAAAGGGTCACCAACCGAAATTAACAAATAACACATAGCATTTAAATTTCAAATGCACAAAATAACCTTTCAACTTATCATGCACCTTGAAAGGGTTTTCATATGCTAGACATGCATAATCAAAGTTGAAAAATGGAGTTTTTAACAAAATTGCACTGTTGTATTAGAATACAACATCCTTGTATTCGAATACAATGCTATTTCATAAGTCAGTAGCAAAAATAACACATATGTAGTCGACTACAACATCCTTGTAGTCGAATACATATGCGAATTCAGAAGTCAATAGCAAAAATAGAACATCTGTAGTCGACTATGAGACAGGATGTAGTCGACTATGAGACAGGATGTGGTCGACTACAAGACAAGATGATAGCAACAAAATAGCACCACTATATTTGACTACAACATCCTTGTAGCCGAATACAAGGGCGAATTCAGAAGTCAGTAGCCAATTTTGAACATCTGTATTCGACTACATGCTCCTTGTATTCGAATACAATGCAGAAAAAAGTGCAGAAATCAGTTTTCAAAATGGTTTCACGATCGATCAACACTTACAATAACTCCAAACCAAACACAATAACCAATTACAACACAATCACAACAATAACTGAGTATACACATGCAATTATAACATTATATCAAACATGACTCATGTGCCAAGCACCCTAATGCAATGTGTATATGTCAAAATGCATGAATTCCAAATTCAAATCCAACTCTCCCCGAGAGTCAAAAACCGTAATTGTATAGTCTCTCACAGACCAACACTAATTACCAAGGTTCCATCTATCACAGACCCGCACGATTTATTAAAGTATAGCCTATCACATGTCTTACACCTCAATTCCAAACAAAACCCTCCGCGAGAGGCGTAAATCCTAAACGCACAATTCCTCCCAAACAAACACGAGTGCAATCTCTCACGGACAAACACGATTTTCTAAGTTGTAGTCTCTCACGGACAAGCACCAGTGCAATTTCTCATGGACAAACACGATTCACAAGGGTGTAGCCTTTCACGGATAAACACCAGTGCAGTCTCTCACGGACAAACACAATTTACTAAGGTGTAGTCTCTCAAGGACAAACACCAGTGCAGTCTCTCACGGACAAACACAATTTACTAGGGTGTAGTCTCTCACTAACAAACACCAGTGCAGTCTCTCACGAACAAACACAATTTACTAGGGTGTAGTCTCTCACGGACAAACACCAGTGCAGTCTCTAACGGACAAACACAATTTACTAGGGTGTAGTCTCTCACAGACAAACACCATAATGAAATCCTCTTAAGGATAAGATGAACCACTCCACTCATGGAACCATCCTGTGGCCTATCGCGGTCACCACTTAACGTCGTTTCCCATCACGGTCACCACTCAAACATCGTGGCCCACAAAGGCCTCCACTTAAACATTGTGGCTCGTCGTGGTCACCACTTAATAGCATCTCAATGCACCTTAAACATACATATAGCAGTTTTGAACACATAATCACATCAAAACTTAATCACCACAACATCACACATAATCACACCACAGTAATTCATAATATCAATTATGAGCACATAATTAGATCCAAATTAATCTCCACAAATTCACCCATTAACCACCTCAAATTTAATTCAACCATTCACACCAATTTCAATTTTCTCAATTCCCATCAAATTTAATCCGCAAATCACCCATATTACAACTCCACATATTTCAACCATAATTCCCTCATTAATTTCCACAATTTCAAACATAATTTTACACCAAATTAATTTCCACAAACCACCCCTCAAACACATCAAAACAATTTCCTCAACCACAGTTAAATCACCTTAATTTGATTTTTCAAAAATCAACACATAAAACACATCTCCAAATTCAACCTACACATAATTGAACTAAATCTATTTTCCACCAATTCACACATAAATTGAATTAAATTCATTTTCCACAAATATACCTCAAACACATAAAACATTCATAATACCAATTATGAACACATAATCAAATTAAATTTAACTCTCCCCAAATCCAACTTAATCACCCATATTTAATCTCCAAGATTTTCAAACATTAATCACCAAATTAATTTTCACAAACCACATCTCAAACACATCAATTTTAATTTCCTCAAAACACACGTAAATGAATTAAATTCTTTTTCCACAAAATCATACATCAATTTCACCAAATTCCTACTCCACAAATACACATATATCATCCTATATGCAAGTTAAACATTTGGAAGGAGCCCTTACCTTAACGATAACTTTAATGAGCATTATGGTACCATGATTAATTCCAATAAAATCTCTGCTCGCGATGTCGCTTCCAAAGTTAGTTCAATAGCATCGTAGCATGGAGGTGAGCAACTTTCTCTTCTATCACTTCTTGAAACAAAGCTTATATCTACGAGAAAATTGAAGGTTTGTGTTTGTAGGTTTTTAAAACTACCCACATTGTATTTTTTTTTTTTTGAAAACAAAGCAAAAGGAAGAGGAAAGGCGAAGACGAGGGGAAGGCATGGCTGAAGGAAATGTTTTTTCCTTTGCTTTTCTTTTCTTCCAACCTTTGGTTTTTCTTTCTTGAAGAAGAAGGAAGCATCTAAGAAGAAGAAGAAGAAAGATGGAGTAGGCGTGAAAAGGGATTCTATTTCTCTGCTTTGATTATATATATATATATATATATATTGAGATCAAATTAAAATTATTTGTCGAAGAATAATTTAATTATGTTACGAAGAATTTAATATCAGAGATATTTTTTAAAAAAATATCACTTGTTGCTAAAAAAAGTTATTTGTCAATTGAGTTGCGGCAAGAGTAAATATTTTTTTGAAAACGTAATTTGAGAAGTGATGCATAATCATATTTTTTTTTAAAATATCTATAAAGTTTAGATATTTATTTTGTTGGTTTTAATTATAATATATATATGGATGAAAGGTAACATAAAACTAAAAAAAGGAAAACATTTTCCTCCAGCGCCTCGCATTTCTTTTTCTTCCTTCCTCTTTTTCAAGCTTATACTGGTGATTTCAAAACCAAACAAAACCTAAACCTCCAGTTCTCTTATAGATCTAAGTTTCCATTCGAGAAGTGTCAGGAGGAAACGTTGCTCCTCTCTGCGTTACGGTGCTTGTGAGCTAAGCTTTGAGGTATTGACATGAGCGAGAGTGTCCTCTGTATTTGACCGCGGTAGCGAAAACGGCTGAGAAAGCGATAGCAAAGGTAAGGGCTGCTTCCAAATTATTAGTTTGCATATAGGGACTCTATATGTGTGATTGATGGATAATTAATGTGTGATTGCGTGATAATTAATTTCGATGTAAATATATACATTTTAAGTGAAAATACCGTTTGTTACCTGTTATGAATTTATGGTTAATATTGATGTGTTTAATGTGTGATTATGTATGAATTTGTGGAGATTAAGTTTTGATTCGATTATGTGTTTCAAAACTGATTTATGTGTGATTGAGGAGTGGATTTGGTGGAGATTAAATTTGATGTGTTTGAGTTACGTAATGACCTATTTTCAAATAAATGAGTTTGAACTGAAGTTGAAATTTTACAAACAAAAATTTAGAGTTGTTAAAATTGTGAAAATGTTCAAATTTTAACTAAGTTAAAGAGTTTGAGCAAAAAGTTAGATTGAAATTAAAATGGGTAGAGTTTAAAATGTTACTCTTTAATTAATCTTGGGTTGAGTTTAAAAAAAAAAGTTTAGAGTATTTTATTAACTCCAAATTTCGGTGCTTTAATAGTCGAGTGTGTGTATGTGTGATTTGGACAATATTTGTTTTATTAGTTTTAACTAAATAACATAGATTATTTGGCTTTAAAAGTTTGGTGTATGAAAAAGATATAATTTTAGGATTTTGTTGTGGTTGGATAAATTTTAGTTGTGAACAAATTGTTATAAATATTTCTTTTTATGTAGTTCACTCCTTGAGTCTCAAAAAGGAATTGAGATCGTTGGCTCCGAGTTAGCGGTGGGGAGAACTCTGATATATTAATGTTGTTGTGGTGATTAAGTTTTGATGTGATTATGTATTCATAACTGATAATATGTTCGTTATGACTTTTATTGAGGAAAATTTGTTTTGAGTACACTTCGTGATAAGTTTGAAAAATCGCAGTGTTAAATGAGTATTAAAAGTGGGGAATCTTTCAATAGCTGCATTTACTTAATGATTATGGTGAAAAGAGCCAAAGTATGCTCAAATATTTCATAGTATATGGTGACCGCGATGGGCCACAGTGTCAATGGTGACTGCGATGGGCCACGGAGTTAAATGGTGACCGTGATGGGCCACGAAGTTAAGTGGTGACCGTGATGGGCCATGGGGTGGTTCCATGTGATAGTTGGTCTATCTTATCCTTACAAGGATTTAATTGATGTGTAAGGCTTGTGACAAGCTACACTCTAGTAAATCGTGCTAGCCTGTGAGAGACTGCACCTCGGTAATTAGTAGTAAGACATTTGATAGGCGGTACAATTATGATTTACGCCCCTTCGAGGAGGGTTTTTGTTGGAAATTATGGAATCATGCCCATTGGCATATACGCATTGCATTAAGGTGTTTGGCACGCGAGTCATGTTTATTATACTATGGTGATTGTATATACATACTCGGTTATTGTTTGTTATTGTGTCGTATTTGCTTTGAGGTGTGAATTTGTGTTGCTTAAGTTTCAATGTAATTATGTGTTCATAATTGATATTATGAATGTTTGAAGTATTATTGATGGGCTCTGTATTGTAAGTGTTAATTGATTCAGAGCATTTTAAAATTGAAAATCTACAATATTTAGCAGTTGTATTCGGCTACATGCAGTGTGTAGTCGAATACACATCTCTAACGTTCAGTTTTTATGTAGAATTTCTATGTCGTATTCGAATACGAATATGTTGTTTTTGCCATTAATATAACTTATATTCGGCTATGAAAATGTTGTATTCGAATACGACAGTGCAGTTTGTCAAAAACTTCATTTTTCAACATTGTTTATGCATTTTTGACATATGAAAACCCTTTCAAGGAGTATGTTCAGACGAAAGGTTCTCTTGAGCATTTGAAAATATAAGAATTGTAGTAAGTGTTATTTGTTAATTTCAGTTGGTGACCCTTTACATTATTGTGGATCGGGCTTACGTCCCAGGTTATTAGAGTTTGAAGTCATACTGGAATTGCAATGACGTCGAAGACGTAGCATATCGATGATTTGGATTTGTAATCGAAAGCAGTGAAACTTGATGCCGCTTGTGGATCCTTAGTACTTAGTCATCCTCAATTAGATTAATGATCAACTTAGGTTTTTATTTATGAATTTTATTTATTCTCCCTTCCTTATTGCCGTGTTGTTGTGGCAATGGAACTTATGTATTTGAAACAAACTATTTTTGGCCGATTGTTTATTATGATGTAATTATTTATGACTTTTGTCGTTTGTGTTACGACATTATATTTTTATTAATCTGTTTTTTTTTTAAAATACACCCGCACTATTAATAATCTGGGTGTTACACCGATCGTCACATATATGTGTCTCGTATTGAGTTGAGAGGATCCTTGAGGGCTTGTCCACTCCTGTAGTGACATAGTACCAAGACTCATAGCCAAGTACTTCAAAATACAATGGTACCAAATGATGAAGAAGTATAGAGTATAAGACCTTCATAGCATTGCATCCTTGTGATTGTTTTATTGTGATTGATTTGAATTAATCATTGATATTATGTTCTTCAATATTTCTCGTGCTTATGCCAATTTTGTTACTTGTGTGTTCTTCTCGCATATCTTATACTATAACGTGATTACGAAACTCACCCCTCGTTATTGGTGTTTGGCGTTTGCGATGGACATAATCGAGCCACGAGTTGTAGGTGATGATTAGTCATCACCCCTTGTTATTTTGTGGATTTAATACCGAAAACATATTTTATTAGAGTTATTAATATGTTTTTATATAGATATATATTTTTATATGCTTTGAGATTCAAGTTAAAATTATGTGTCGATGAATAATTTAATTATATTACAAAAAAATCTATCTATCAATTGAGTTGCGATGAAAATAGATAATTTTATCAAAATAATTTGAGATGTGAGTGAAGTAATGTGTGTAAGAGTATTTAAATATATGTTTAATTGATTTAATTATAATATATATATATATATATATTAAACATATTAATAACTCTAATAAAATATATTTTTTGTACTTAATTCATTAAATAAAATAAAATTGACTAATTGCTTCAGCAATTCAACACAAATTACACTAAAATTGCATAAATTAGGAATTTAAAAATTAAGGGTCTTACATTAGTACCTTCCAAAAAGAAGTTTCGCCCTCAAAACTTAAGGTAAGACTAATAACCATACTAGTTTTGCATTCAAATACAACATACATGATAGAACTTGTTTCGTCCTACCTCCGTGAAGAAAGTGGCGTATATCCCTTTTGCATAGGATGCTTAATAACTCTATACACTACCATTGCTGGTAAGACTCGCCCGTTCCTGTCAACATTATTTTGTCTACTATCAACAAGAGATTAAGGATGATCAATTCCTCAATTTGTCAATAAGTAGCCAACAACCATGATGGTGGCTTAGACTATCTTAACTGAACTGTAATAGTGCTTTTGCGACTTGTATTTAAGGTTATCTTTACAAGCGGTCAAACAATCTTCTCGAGGTCCACTGAGTTTCCTTTATCTTCCTATAACTTTGATCTTATCGACGAGGTACAATTGCTCAAATTATGTTATATAACTTCATATACGCCCACTTGGTACGAAACATCCATTAGATACCGAACTGAGACTAAGTATGACACCATCATACTGAGCAGAAAACAATCATTACTATAGAGAACTCCCTAATTTCTTCATTGTCCACAAATCCTTGATTTTCTTTAGTCACACAACTACGCCAAACCACAGTGTACACATCAAAATGTTGGTCTAATTATTACTTTAATAATTACATCCCAACTTCCAATTTGTGATCAAAGTTTCTTAAAATATTTTCGACAACATGCCAAAACTATACCACCTACAACACACAAACTTCCTTCAGGTTTAGTGCTTCATTTCAAGAGTCACATCTCCAACAAAAATCCAACTTGAATTTCATTCACTTATTAAGACCTATGTTTGACTAATGCTTAACACCTCAAATTCACGCTTCACTAGCCATTTTCCTACATACTTCGCAATTCTTGACACATCTGAAAATAATTTTCCTACATCTACTAGCAACATTCATTCTCATACATCTCAATTCCACCGCGTCCTTTTATTTGTTGCTTGATTATTATCTTTTCATTATGACATTTCAAACACATTGTATTTACTCCATCACTTCTCCATTTATACAGACCTTAAACTTCTATCTCAAACCTTGATACATCTCCATTATTTTGAAATCATTACTTAGCTTACACTCGTATGTCTTTTTCCAGAAATTGCTCTCTTCTTTGACAGCCACAATTGGTACGCACCATAATGCATCATATCCTAAAATATCCTCCGCCTAACTTGATTTTCTTTTGTCTTTCCTCTTACTATTAAACTTTCGTTCCTTCGAATAAGCTTGTCATCCTGGTCATTAAGTATTCCATAAAAAATTCAAACAAAATCTTAATTCCTCCTAATTTTTACATTTCCTATGAAATATTCTACATCTAAAATATATCTCAAAACATTTTTCACCTCTATAGTCATTCAACCATCCATGTGGTTAACATCTAGAGTCCTTTATTTGCTTAGATCATCTGCCATCGTACTTCATCTTTCTTCATTATAGTTATTTCAATAAATCAAGTGTAACATCCCATTTTTTAAGACAAAAATCTAAAATTGAATTTCATAAATTAAGAAAGAAATACTTTTGAATAAAATATTTAAGTCGTAGCATAACGACAAAAGTCAACAAATATTACAAGCAGCGGAAATAGTTTTTAAAATACAAATCCAAAGTATTTACACAACAAAATACACCAGGGCTATGAGACCTATCAGACATAGCTCAAACCCTTGGGGTATTCTCAGCAGACACCTGTACAAAAGCACTACCCTAAAAATTTTAACTTCCCCTCATCGCATCAAAAAGTGGTAGAAAGACCCATCAAAATAAAAGTCAAGCTAACAATATGAGGTATAGGTACAGTCTTCCAAATTGAAATAAATACATCCATAAAAGAAAGACAAATAAACCTTATACAACCCTCTAATCTGATCATGCTACAAAAAAAAAAAAAAACTATACATCCCGGGTGACCTCCACGCACCCCACAAGATCTTTCTGACACTGCATCGGTCAGGTATGCGTAACTAGCTTCCAATCTCTAGGGTACTAATCAGTCGGATGATCCTGATTCTCATTTGAGGGTAAAGCCCAAATTTCAACAATAATTGTAAAGGTCACCAACTGAAATTAACAAATATCACATATCATTTAAATTTTAAATGAACAAAATAACCTTTCAACTTAGCAAACTCTTTGAAAGGGGTTTCATATGCCAAACATGCATAATCAAATTTGAAAAATGAAGTTTTTAACAAAATCGCACTGTCGTTTTCGAATAGAGCATCCTTGTATTCGAATACATTGCTAATTCACAAGTCAGTAGCAAAATCACGACATCTGTATTTGAATACATCATTCTTGTAGTCGAATACAATGTTGTTTCAGAAGTCAGTAGCAAAATCAGTACAATATATTCGAATGCAACCTTCTTGTATTTGAATACAACAGCAGAAAAATTCAAAAATCAATTTTGAAAGGGTTTCGCAATCAATCAACACTTACACACAAATCCAAACAATCACACTTACCAATTACGACACAATCACGACAACAACTGAGCATACATATACATTCATCACAACATTCTCAAATATGACTCACGTGCCAAGCACCCTAATGCAATGCATATATGCCAAAATGCATGAATTCCGAAATTCCAACTAAAACCCTCCTCGAAGGGGCGTAAATCATAATTGTACCACCTATCACATACTACTACTAATTACCGAGGTGCCACCTATCACGGGTCATCACCATTTACTAAAAAGCGTAAATCGTAAATGTATCACCTATCCCAGACCAGTATTGTTTACCGAGGTGCCACCTATCATGGGTCAGCACGATTTACTAAAAAGCATAAATCGTAAACCTACTGCCTATCACATACCAATACTGTTTATCGAGGATCCACATATCACATGTCAGCATGATTTACTAAAAAGCATAAATCGTAAACATACCGCCTAATACAAACCAGTACTTGTTACCGAAGTACCACCTATCATGGGTCAACACGATTTACTAAAATGGTGCAGTCTATCACAAACCTACACGACGCAAAAATCTCCGCAAGGATAAGATGAACCAATAGATCATATGGCATCATCTCGTGTGATATTTTAAACAAAATTGTTCGGTATTAAATTTTTCATAACGTAAATAAATTAATTTGCGACAAATAATTTTAATCTAATTTCCAAAAACTAGGCTAAAAGCCCAAGAAATTTAACACAAAATACCGTAAAATAGTATAATTTAAGATTTAAAATTAAGGGTCTTATATTACTACCCTCCAAAAAGAAGTTTCGTCCTGGAAACTTAAAAGTACGAGTACCAATCAACACTAGGTTTGTACTCAAATTCAACATACAAGTCACAACTTGTTTCACCCGACCTACTCGAAGAAAGTGTTGCCTACCCCTTTTCATAGGGTGCTTAATAACTCTACACACTACCATAGCCGGTAAGATTTGTCCGTTCCATTCAACATGATTTTGTTTACTATCAACAAGAGAATAAGGATGATCAACTCCTCAATTTGTCAATAAGTAGCCAACAACCATAATGGTGGCTTAGACTATCTTAACCGAACTGTAATAGCACTCTTTGCGACTTGCACTTAAGGTTATTCTAATGCACAAGCGGTCAAACAATCTTCTCAATGTCCACTGAGTTTCCCTTATTTTCCTATAACTTTGATCCTATCAACGAAGTACAATCGTCCATAGCTATGTCACATAGCCTCATATACGTCCACTTGGTACGAAACATCCATTTGGTACCAAATCGAAACATTGAGTATGACACCAACCCATTGAGCACAAAACAATCACTACCGTCGAGAACTCCTAAATTTCTCCATTGTCCACAAATCCTCGATTTTTCTTTAGTCGTACAACTATCTCAATCCATAGTGTTCCTATCAATATGTTATTATAATTATAACTCTAATAATTTCATCCCCACATTTGCTTGGTGATCCAAGCTTCCTCAAATATTTTCGATAACATGCCAAAAACTATACTACATAGGACACACAAACTTCCTTTTAGTTTAGTACTTCATTTCAAGAGTCACGTCTCCAACAAAATCCAACTTGAATTTAATTCACAGATCAAGGTCTACATTTGTCTCATGCCTAACAGCTCAAATTCACGCTTCACTAGACAATTTCTTACATACTTCGCAATTCTACACAGACTCGAAAATAATTTTACTGCTAGAATTCATTCTGGTACTTCTCAATTTCGCCACATCCTTTATTTGTAGCTTGATGATTATCTTTTTATTACGACATGTCAAACAAATTGTATTCATTCCATCACTTTTCCATTTACACAAACCTTAAATTTCTACCTCGAACCTCGATACATCTTCATTACAGTGATTTCAATAAATCAATCATCACTAATTTCCACCAAAATTTTTCCATTTCATGCTCAATTCTTCCCTACCAAACAAACATTTAACTCTTTTGATTGACGAACACAGTAGCAACCTCAATGACATGCACTCAAGTAGTGCCTCTATATCATTGACATACCCTTATAATAACAATGTATGAATTATAGGTGGGATAATTCCTTTCGTCAATCTTTAATTGTTATAAGCTTCATCTCTATGTGCAGCTCCAACAAGTTTACTTGGCACATTTTTCAAAATTTGATTTACTCGTTGGATTCTTATTCCTTCTCAACCTTCACCGAGATACAAACTGAAAGAATCCTAAATATCGAACGTCCTAAAGAACTATTTCTCAAATGTTCCCCATTAGCATTTCCTAAGAAATAATCATCTGTAAACTTTATCCTCATAACTTTGCAGTAAAATATCTCAAAGACCCACATACCTTTTGTAACACCCCGTTTTTCAAAGCGAGGGTGTATTTTTTTTTTTCAAAAGAAATTAAAATACAACAGAGAAATAAATAAGGTAAAACCTTTGGATAAACAATTTAGTCATTATAATTTACAAACAGCGGAAAGGTTTTCCAAAATATAACTCCAAAGCATGTCATGATGTCAACATTAGAACATGTACATCCTTACAACTTAACATGAAGCTAGCCGAAAAGAAAGACATATGTGTCCTGAGTGACAACCTAGTCTGATCATTCTATACATAACAAAAACTATACGCCTCGAGTAATCTCCACGCGCCCCGTGAGATCCTCCTAACGTAGCTCCAAATCAAGCATTCCCATCCACATTCCCATCCGTAGGGTACGAACCGGTGGGATAATCCTGACTCTCATCTGAGGGCAAAGCCCAGATTTCCACAATAGTTGTAAAGGGTCACCAACCGAAAATTAACAGTTAACACATAACATTTAAGCTTTTAAATGCACAAATAACCTTTTCAACTTATCATGCATCTTAGAAGGATTTTCCATATGCTAAAAGTTCATGTAATGCTTGCCAAATGTAAATGAAATCAAAAGAAAGTTCTCAATCCATCAAGTAATACGTAACTCCCCAAAACATTGATAAATCAATTGAGCAATCAATTATCTAACTCAAAATAAGATTTTCCACTAAGCCAATCGATCGGGGAAATCAATTTCCTGAAAGTTTTTAGTGAAAACTGAACTATGGGCTTAAATCAATCGATTGGGTAAATCGATTGACTCAATCGATTGGGTAAATCGATTTCCTGACAGACAGAGCCCCTGTATTGAATCCAATCGATTGAGCAAATCGATTTTTGGAAGACAAAGCCCCTGACTTGAATCCAATTGAATCCAATCGATTTACCAAATCGATTTCTTAAATGATTTTGAAAGACAACTTACAAAATCGGTTGGGTAAATCGATTTCGTGCAAAACAGGGCCCCTGTAACTCATCAAATCGATTGGGTAAATCGATTTCCCTGTATATTCTTTCAAAAATACATAAACTAACTCAATCACATTCAAACACCACTCCAAACCTTAACACTTAGTAATATCCATACAATCACTACGACATTATGAGTTTCGAAATCGTTTTACAATCTAACATACTATCACACAATTCCAAAACATAACTCTTAGTACAATCAACACAATCACAATTTGAAGCAAACACACTTACACATAGTTTCAAAACAAAACACTTAGCAAAATCAACACAATCATAATTTGAATTAACCACGACTCGTGTGCCAAGCACCCTAATGCAATGCGTATATGCCAAAATGCATGGACTCGGAATTCCAAACCAAAACCCTCCTCGAAGGGCCGTAAATCATAACTGTACCGCCTATCGCAGGCCAAAGTACCAATTACCGAGGTGCCACCTATCACGGGTCTGCACGATTAACTAAAAAGCGTTAACCATAAATGTACTGCCTATCACGGGCCCGTATCGTTTACCAAGGTGCCACCTATCACGGGTCTGCACGGCTTACTAAAAGGAACGTAAATTGTAAATGTACCGTGTATCACAGGCCAAAGTACTCTTTACCGAGGTGCCACCTATCACGGGTCTGCACAATTTACAAAAAACCGTAAGTCGTAAATGTACCGCCTATCACGGGCCAAAGTACTATTTACCAAGGTGCCACCTATCACGGGTCTGCACAATTTACAAAAACGTAAATCATAAATGTACCGCCTATCATAGGCCAAAGTACTATTTATCAAGGTGCCACCTATCACGGGTCTGCACGATTTACAAAAAGCATGAAAATGCATGAGCGTATACTGACTCCATTCACAACAATCGTTAAGCAAATGCAATTATTAAAAGATTCCCCATTTTTAACACTCATTTGACTTAAACGATTTTCACGCCAAACATTAAGCAAACAAACATATTAAGAGATTCCCCATTCTTAATATACTTTTGACTTAAACGATTTCCACAACAAAACATTCAGTAAACAAGTCATTAAGAGATTCCACATCCTTAATACTCATTTCACTGAAACGATTTTTCAAAAACAAACATTAAGTAACCAAGACATTAAGAGATTCCCCATTCTTAACGCCCAGTTAACTTAAACGATTTTCAAACAACATTAAGTAACTAAGACATTAAGAGATTCTCCATTCTTAACGCCCAGTGAACTTAAACGATTTTCAAAACAACATTAAGTAAACGAGACATTAAGAGATTCCCTATTCTTAATTCTCATTTAACTTAACGATTTTCACAAACTCACATTAAGTAAACAAGACATTAAGAAATTCCCCATTCTTAATACTCGCTTAACTCTAATGGTTTTCAAATTTCACACCAAACAAACTCGAACATAATATCCAAATCAATCAACGATTCACACCAAATCATATCAATCAACAAACATCAAGTATGAACACGCCAAGTACGATGAACACAAATCAACGCAATCATAACACTCAAATACATCAAATTTCATTTACTCAAATTATACATAAATGAGTTAAATTCATTTTCCCTAAATCAATACTCTAACCCTAACAAAATTCTTTTCATCACGACCACAGATAAGTCCCTAAATGCAAACTAAAAGTTTGGAAGGAGCCCTTACCTTAACGTTAGCTTTAACGTCGATTTACGGCACCACGATCAATTCTGGTAAAAACTTTGCTCGCGACGTCGCTTCCAAAATTAGCTCACTAGCACCGTAGTGTAGTGGTGAGCAATTTTCCCTTCTATCACTTCTTGAAACGACGCTTAGATCTAGAAGAAACGGGGAGATTTCAGTTTGAATCCCTAATACCGTTTTTCTTCGTTTTCGAATCAAAGTTGAAGAGTGAAGTTGAGAAACCTTTGTCCTATCACTCAATATCAATTTTCGAACTCAAAGGAAGCAAGAGCAACGAAAATGGACGAAAATGGAGGAAGGAGGAGGATCGAGTTTGTCGCGAGACAGAGGAAGAAGATGGAAATTTTCTATTTTCTTTCCTTTGTTTTTCCTTTCTCCCTTTTTCTTTCCTTTCTACTTCTTTTCTTCCTATTTCTTTCTTTTCCATTTCTTTATATATAAATATATATATATATATATATATATATTAATAATAATTAACAAATATCTCCAAATATTTAGATATTTATTAAATTACCCTTTCACCCCTAACGCATTAAACTCTTCGCAGAAGTTTCAACACAACCAAATTAACTTATTTATCGACGGGTAATTTAATCGGGCATCAAAATATCTTTTTGATCATATAAACTCCAAAATATTAATAACTTGGCTAAAAAGCCCCTGAGTTCAATACTAAAATCCATTAACATACATAAAGTAATATTTAAAATTACGGGTCTTACACCTTTCATCGTCCATCTAGTCAGAGAAACCCTCATTTTAAATCTTAACACTTGACTTCCCAAGACCAACATCTAAACCGCAAATCATTTGTTATATTTCTTCTTTTTCACTTTGTATCATTGAATAAAATTCTAAAATCTGATCCTCGAAATCTCCAAATACTCATCACCGTCTAATTTCATCTTAAGATACAATACAAGGTCTTATTCATCATTGACTCTAATCGTCTTAGTAATCTCACTAGTTAAAAACTCTTCTAATCATAACACAACATTTTTAGTAGATCTTCAAACACTCTCATCTATAACCTGAATTATTTCTCCCTTGCCTACCTCAACTACCTCAATTATACAAGGTTAAGGCATCACTTGGTCCTCCATCCAACCTTGTGGTTATCTCGGTTGACATGCAGGTTGACCTACAATCAAAATCAAAAGCTCCACAGCCCCAAAGAAATCCAAACCAAAGCTCTGATACCATAATTCCAGATAATGCTCATATCGCTGGGGTATTCACGGCAGACACCTGTTCAAAAGCACTGCCCCAAGAATTTTAACTTCCCCACATTGCATTAAAAAGTGGTACAAGGACCCATCAAAATAAAAGTAAAGTTGACAATATCAGGTATAGGTACAACCTTCCAAATTGAAATAAATACATCCACAAAAGAAAGACAACTAAACCCTATACAATCCTCTAATATGATCATGCTACAAAAAAGACACTATAAAGCTTGACTGATCTCCACGCGCTCCACAAGGTCCTTCTAACATTACATTGGTCAGGTATGCCTAACTACCTTCCCATCTCCAAGGTACTAACCAGTCGGATGATCCTGATTCTCATTTGAGGGTAAAACCCAAATTTTAATAATAATTGTAAAGGTCACCAACCGAAATTAACAAATATCACATAACATTTATATTTTAAATGCACAAAGTAACCTTTCAACTTAGCATACTCTTTGAAAGGGTTTTCATATGCCAAAGATGCATAATCAAAGTTGAAAAATGATATTTTTAAAAAAACTGCACTGTCGTATTCGAATGCAACATTCTTGTATTCAAATACAATCCTAATTGATTAGTCACTAGCAAAAACATGACATCTGTATTGGAATACAACATTCTTGTAGTCAAATACAATGTTGTTTCAGAAGTCAATGGCAAAATCACTACAATTGTATTCGAATGCAATCTTCTTGTATTCGAATACAACAACCGAAAACTGCAAAAATCAGTTTTTAAAGGATTTCGCAATCAATCAACACTTACTCACAAATCCAAACATTCACACTTACAAATTACATCACAATCACGACAACAAATGAGCATACGTATACAATCATCACAATACTATCAAACACGACTCGCGTGGCAAGCACCCTAATGCAATGTGTATATGCCAAAATACATGAATTCCAAAATTCCATCTATAACCCTCATCGAAGGGGCGTAAATCATAATTGTACCGCATATCACAGACCAATACTAACTACTGAGGTGACACCTATCACAGGTCAGCATAATTTACTAAAAAGCGTAAATCGTAAATGTACCGCCTATCACAGGCCAATACTATTTACTGAGGTGCCACCTATCACGGGTCAACACAATTTACTAAAAAGCGTAAAGCGTAAACGTACCGCCTATCACAAACCAGTACTGTTTACCGAGGTGCCACCTATCACGGGTCAACATGATTTACTAAAAATGTGCAGTCTATCACAGACCTACCCGACGCAAAAATCCCCACAAGAATAAGATGAACCAACAGATCATGTGGCATCATCTCAAGGCCCATCACGGTCACCACTATAATTGTGACACCATCGCGGTCACCATGTACTATGAAATCTGTGAGCATACACTGACTTTTATCACAACAATCATTTAGTAAATATAGATATTAAAATATTGCCCATTTTTAATACTCTTTTAACACTAATGATTTTCAAATTCAACACAGAGCATACTCAAACATATATTTTCTAGAAAAGCACCCTAATGCAACGCATATATGCCAAAATACATGAATTCCGGAATTCCATCTAAAACCCTCCTCGAAGGGGCGTAAATCATAATTGTAACGCCTATCACAAACCAATACTAATTACCGAGGTGTCGCCTATCACGGGTCAACACGATTTACTAATAAGTGTAAATCATAAATGTACCGCCTATCACAGACCAGTACTGTTTACCGACGTGCCACCTATCATGAGTCAGCATGATTTACTAAAAAATGTAAATCGTAAACGTACCATCTATCACAGACCAGTACTGTTTACCAAGGTGCCACCTATCACAGGTCAGCATGATTTACTAAAAATGTGTCGTCTATCACAGACCTATACGACGCGAAAATTCCCACAAGGATAAGATGAACCCACAGATCACATGGCATCATCTCATGGACCATCACGGTACCACTATCACCATGGCACCATCGCGGTCACCATGTACTATGAAATCAGTGAGCATACTTTGACTCTTTTCGCAACAATCATTAAGTAAATGCAGATATTAAAAGATTCTCCATTTTTAATACTCATTTAACACTAATGATTTTCAAATTCAACGCAGAGCATACTCAAACGTATATTTTCCATCACCACACATCAAATTTAATCCACAATTCACATTAAATTCGATCAATTCATATTTCATAGAAACCACAACAAGCTCAATCGTTAATCACCCACAAATTTCCACAAAATTCAAACATAACTCATGCCAAATTAATTTTCACAAAACCACACCTCAAACACATCAAATTTAATTTCCTCGAAAACACACATAAATAAATTAAATTCCTTTTCCACAAAATAACACATTAATTTGACCAAATTCCAACTCCACGAATACACATATAGCATCCTATACGCAAGCAAAATATTTGGAAGGATCCCTTACCTCTATTGTAGCTTTAACAAGAGATTACGACACCGCGATTAATCCTGGTAAAATTTAAGTTCGTGACGTCACTTTGAAAACTAGCTCACTAGCACCGCAGCATGGCAATGAGCATCTTTCTCTTCTGTCACTTTTTGAAATGAATCTCAGAAGTTGAAGAAAAGCGAAGATTTGTGTTTAACGGTGTTGAAAACCCATAACACAGTTTTCTTTGTTTTCGAATCAGAGAAGAAGAAGGAAGTTGGGAAATCTTTTCTTTCTCACCCACCAAACCTTAGGTTTCTTTTCTTGAAGCAAAAAATAAAAAGCCAAAGAAAGAAGGAAGAAGGCGGATGGGTTTGCGAGGCATGGGGGAGGCATCTTGGCTTCCTTTGTTTCTTTTCCTTCCTTTCCTTTCCAACATATATGTATAACTTATAATAATATATATATATATATATATATATATATACACGTATATATATATATACACGTATATATATATATATATATATATATACTTATAATATATATATATATATATATATTGATTTATATTATACTTAAAACCAAACCTAAACGAATATCTAATAACTCTTACACACATCACTTCACTCACATCTCTATTTTGATAAAAATATCTACTCTTGTCGCAACTCAATTGACAGATAAATTTTCAGCAACGAGTGATATTTTTAATAAAACTGTCTGGTATTAAATTTGTAACACCCCGATTTTCAACGTGAGAGTGTATTTTTTTTTTTCAAAAAAAATTCATAAAACAAAGAAATAAATAAGAGAAATACCTTTGGATAAACATTTAAGTCATAATGCAATGACATTTAAGTCAACATAATTTACAAACAGCGGAATAGTTTTGAAATATGAATCCAAAGTATTTACACATCAAAAAGCGATACATGGAACCCATCGAAAATACAATGTCATGCTAACAATATTAGTATAGGTACAGTCTTCCAATTTAAAATAAACACAATCCAAAAGAAAGACATCGAGTCCCTATACGTCAACCTAATCTGATCATTCTACAAAAAAAAAAACTATACACCTTGAGTGATCTTCACGCGCCCCGCAAGATCCTCCTAACATAGCTCCAGTCAGGTGTATCCATCTACATCCCCATCCACAGGGTACGAATCGGTAGGATTATCCTGGCTCTCATCTGAGGGCAAAGCCCAGATTTCCACAATAGTTGTAAAGGGTCACCAACCGAAATTAACAATTAACACATAACATTTAAGTTTTTAAATGCACAAAATAACCTTTCAACTTAGCATGCACCTCAAAAGGATTTTCCGTATGCTAAGCGTTCATAAAATACTTGCCAAGGAAAATGAAATCAAATAAGGTTTTTAAACAATCAAGTAATAAATCAACAGACCAATCCATTGATGAATCAGTTTGGGCAATCAATTGTATGACTCAGAATAAAAATTTCTACTGAGAAAATCGATTGGGAAATCGATTTACTTAAAGGTTTTCAGTGAAACCTGTATTCGATTGAGAAATCAATTTCTTAAATAGCTGAGCCCCTGTAACTTGCCAAATCGATTGACAAATCGATTTCTTAAATAGCTGAGCCCCTGTAACTTTCCAAACCGATTGGCAAATCGATTTGGTTCAATATCTTTTAACAGAATCGATTGGGAAATCGATTGTTTCTGAGGTTTTTCTAAAACTACATACAATTCCAAAACATAACACTTAGCACTTATAACACAGTCACTACGACATCATGAGCTTCAAAATAGTTTTGCAATCAAACATACTATCACACAATTCCAAAACATCCATACTTGACAATTAAAACACAATCACCATGCCAACTTGAGTTTTGAAATAGTTTTGCAATCAAACATACTATCACACAATTCCAAGACATAACACTTAACAGTTACAACGCAATTACCACAACGTCTCAAGTTCAAACACTCAATCATAATCTTGAATCAAACACAACTCGTGTGCCAAACACCCTAATGCAATGTGTATATGCAAAAATGCATGGACTCGGAATTCCAAACCAAAACCCTCCTCGAAGGGCCGTAAATCATAATCGTACCGCCTATCACAGGCCAAAGTACTAAATTATCGAGGTGCCGCCTATCACGGGTCAACACGATTTACTAAAAAGCATAAACCGTAAACTTACCACCTATCACGGGTCAGTACTGTTTACCGAGGTGTCACCTATCACAGGTTAGCAATATTTACTAAAAGAAAAAGCGTAAATCATAAACATACCGCCTATCACATGCCAAAGTACTATTTACCGAGGTGTCACCTATCACGGGTCAGCACGATTTACCAAAAACGTAAATCGTAAATGTATCGCCTATCACAGGCCAAAGTACTATTTACCGAGGTGCCACCTATCACGGGTCAGCACGATTTACCAAAATGAAATGCATGAGCATACTCTAACTCTATCCACGACAGTCGTTAAGTAAATGCAGATATTAAAAGATTCCCCATTTTTAATACTCATTTAACTCTAACAATTTTCACGACAATCATTAAGTAAACAAAGATATTAAGAGATTCCCCATTCTTAATACTCATTTAGTCTAACGATTTTCACTGCAACATTAAGTAAACAGAGATATTAAAAGATTCCCCATTTTTAATACTCATTTGACTCTAATGATTTTCACTGCAAACATTAAGTAAACAGAGATATTAAAAGATTCCCCATTTTTAATACTCGTTTAACTCTAATGATTTTCACGACAAACATTAAGTAAACGTAGATATTAAGAGATTCCCCATTCATAATACTCGTTTAACTCTAATGGTTTTCAAATTCCACACAGAACATACTCAAACATATTCACAAATTCAATCCACAATTCACACCAAATCACATCAATTCATTTTTTCCACAAAATCCAACCAAACACATCTCAAATTTCATAAGTATCAATTATGAACACGTCAAATACGACGAACACAAATCATCATAACATACCACTCAAACACATCAAATTTCATTTCCTTAAAATCATACAATAATGAGTTAAATTCATTTTCCCCCAAAACAATACTTCAACCCTAACAAAATTCTTTTCCACACACCCATAGGTAAGTCCCTAAATGCAAACTAAAAGTTTGGAAGGAGCCCTTACCTTAACGTTAGCTTTAACATGCGATTACGGTACCGCGAGTAAATCCGGTAAAATCTCCGCTCGCGACGTCGCTTCCAAAGTTAGTTCACTAGCACCATAGAGT
Organism: Cicer bijugum; assembly: GCA_037974875.1. NCBI lineage: Eukaryota > Viridiplantae > Streptophyta > Magnoliopsida > Fabales > Fabaceae > Cicer > Cicer bijugum. The sequence continues at coordinate 917,223 of JBBPBT010000688.1, forward strand.
GGAGGTGAACAACTTCCCCTTCTACCTCTTTGCGAAACGAAGCTTAGATCTAGACGAAACGTGAAGGTTTTCGTTTGAGGGTTTGAAAATCCGTAACACCGTTTTTCTTCGTTTTCAAATCAAAGAGGAAGTATGAAGCTGAGAAATCCTTGCCTTCTTACCCACTAATCCTTGGGTTTCTATTCTCGAAGCAAAATAAGGAAAAGAAAGCAAAAGAGGAAAAAATGGAGGAAGGGTTCTTGCGAGGCAGAGGAATTAGAGAAAGTTCTGTTTTCTTTTGTTGTTTTCCTTCCTTCTCTTTTCTTTTCTTTCTATTTCCTTCTTTTCCCTCCAAACAAATATATATATATATATATATATATATATTAATTACTTTTAACAAATATCTCAAAATATCTAGATATTTATTAAAATTACCATTTCACCCATAATCTCTCCAAACCACTTTTTGTTAAAAATATCTACCATCATCGCAACTCGAGATATTTTTAACAAAACTCCCCAGAATTAATTTCTTCGTAAGAGTTTCACCGCAGTTAATTTAATTTATTTGTCGACGAGTAATCTTAATCGGGCATCAAAATATCCTTTTGGTCATTTAAACTCCCAAAATATTAATAACTTGGCTAAAAAGCCCCTGAGTTCAATACCAAAATCCACTAAAATACATAAAGTATAATTTAAAATTATGGGTCTTACAAAATTCTTTGCAACGTAAATAAATTAATATTCGACAAATAATTGTAATCCAATTTTCATGACACGTTTTCCAAAATTTGGTTCACTCGCTGGATTCTTATTCATTCGCAACCTTCACCGAAGTACAAACTAAAAGAGACCCAACAATCGAACATTCTAAAGAACTATTCCTCAAATGTTCCCAATAAGCATCTTCTAAGGAATAATTATCTGTAACCCTCATCCTCATAACATTGTAGTAAAATATCTCCAAGACCCTCATACCTTTCATTGTCCATCTAGTCGCTGAAACACTCATTTCAAATTTTAACGCATGGCTTCCCAAGACCAACAACTAAACCATAAATCATTTGTTACATTTCTTCTTTTTCACTCTCTATCATTGAATAAAATTCTAAAATATGATCCTCGAAATCTACAAATACTCAATACACCGTCTAAATTCGTCCATGTCATCTTAAGATGAAATAAAAGGTCTTATTCATCATTGACTCTAATCGTCTTAGTAATATCACTAATGAAAACTCTTAAAATAAAAGCACAACGCTTTTAATAAATCTTCAAACACTTATGTCCATAACATGAATTATTTATCAGTTGTCTACCTCAACTCCCTCGATTGCACAAGTTTAAGGGTAGACTCTCAAAGGTTACATTTGCTACAATATCTAAGTATTCTCGAACTTTTAACTTCCAATTCCATTTAATAGTAACATGTGATTCAATACATCAAGGCTTAACGCCCTATGTTTATCTAGACATCACTCAAAATTCACACTTACACGTCTATAGTTTTATCCATATCACTATCCATACTTCTTATCTCCTAAACCACATAGAAATTTTTCACTTACAAATAAAATATATAGTCTCACTCCTATGATAGTCATGAGATTCATACTTAACAATCTAAGTCGGGAATCTAGTTTTAACTCAAATGCTCGACCTTACCCCTCTTGGTATCGACTATTCCTCAAGTGTCCTTTATTTACTCAAGGTAGTATTCACGCCTAATGTGTAACACCCCTTAACTTCAATACAAGCCTATTTCGTTGACACCTAACCACCAAATTCTATTCCAAATGGAAGCCTTGTCTTCTCAACAATTACATGATGTTCACATCTCTTTGACAATTATCAAACTCCATCCAATCTCGTCATGAGGTCTACCAGGAAAACATCTAATACTTTTCTTAAAAAAATTCTCCACTCAATAAATTTTTACCAAAAGAATTTTGAATTTTTTCTTTTTGAAAAATAATTGAAATTTTTTATCTCAAAAATTTTTTTATCTATACATTTTTTACATCTATTTTCTCGAAAAAAAATCATGAACTTTATTCTCTAAAAAATTGATATTTTCTTTTCGAAAGAATTTCAAAATTCTTTTTCCGAAGAACTAGTTCGAAATCTATATTTACCAAAAACGTGTTCAAAATATTAAACTGGTTTATATTTATATATCAGTTTCAAATCGGTTCAGAACTGCACTGAACTTGTTTCGAATGTGGATTTTAAAAACTAAACCAAACTATTAATATGGTCTATTTCGATTTAGTTTTTTACTGCATGAACACCCCTACCAGAGATACCCCCATGGTCTATCAGTCTTACCTTACATTTTGATTGTAGTCCTCCACGATTAAACCCATTCAGTTGTACTTCCCTAAAATAACTGGATTTGTCAAACCCTCTATATGGTGACAAAGTAGTCTTCACTTCAAAAGTCTCTAGATCTAATATCTAGATCATATATATTTGACGATCACCACTCGACAACTCTCAATTTGAATTCACAATATTCATTAAAATTTGCATCTACGTAAATATCAGTCATTCCACAATAATCATCAAAGTTTACATCATTATATATATATCAATCAATCTCAATCAAGTACCAGCATTTTCTCCACACCATTCACAATAAATAGTCTAGTTCTACCAATCATATAATAAAAAATCAAACAAGTGGTGCACTCATGGAATATCATAATTTCATTCAAGTAAACAACAACACTCAAATACACATCATCCATACAATAATAGTATGCAACTTGACATAAATTAATTCACAACAATTCTATAGGTTTCTAAATCACATTTCAGTCCTCACTGTTACCATTCATATGTTATTAATTAGTTATTATTACTCAATAGGGTTTGACTATACGTAGTAAACCCCTGATAAATATATGGGAATTACAACACACCTATCCACCCCACGTTATATTATACTAAAAAAAATGGAACCTCTTCTCTCCCTTACCTCAATTGAAGATTTCTCCAAACAAATCTGATTTGCAAAAGAAATGAAATAATGCAACATCCAAATACATATTAATTATTTACTACAATAGATAAATAAATTGTTTACTATTTACAATATCATCCAAACATATATTTAATATTAAGCATACTTATGATTATATTAATATAACCAAATATCTTACTTTAAAAAATTATATAGCTGAATAAGTATAGTGTATGTATAATTTTGATATTACAATAGTCTAACAATATATTACACGTACTTATAATAAAATAACAAAGTCATTGGATACAAAATAAAACTAGACTTTTTATTATTAAAATATAAATTTTAAACCGTTGATATATATAAATATAGTATATACTATCTTTATAGATTGATCATATTTTATTTTATGCATACTAATAGGTATTCAATGTGATTGGCGTGCGAAAGTGGTCAAATTCATTTCACTGAAAAATTGAAATGATGATAGGCAATTGTTATATTGGTAAAAATAATAAAATACTAATTGGGGTTAATAGGTGTTTCACGCTAACGAATGGATCAACAGAACGGGTTCCTCCTCTTTTTCTTAAGACTAGAGAATGGTGTACCTGATCGTAGGAGTTCGGCTATACTCTTTTGGTATTAGAAAGTAGGAGCTTGTGGCAACAGAGCAAGCTGATTTGTTCTTTTCTTTAGGTAAGCGGCTAACCTAATCAACACTTATATACCTATTAGTCTCTAAAAGTGAGCATGTGCATTTACCTCAGAATTTATTATTATTATTATTATTATTATTATTATTATTATTATTATTATTATTATTATTATTATTATTATTATTATTATTATTATTATTATTATTATTATTATCATCCTGAATCCACTATATTAGTGTTAAAGTTAATAGACTAGTGCAACAACACACACATTTACTTCTTGTTTTATTATATATATATATATATATATATATATATATTTTGTTTTGTTTTAAATTTTAATATTAAATATTAATAATTTAAATAAATCATTAAAGCATATACACATGACAAATACGAAGAAATTTGTCGTAAATGTGAAACAAAAACTTGATAATAGTGGTGTATTCTTATATTATTAAAATATAATAATAAGAAATTGGATTATTACACGAGTCCCTCACAACTTGTAAGAGATTCTATTTCACTATTATAGAATTGAATGTATTTGATTACAATAAAATTTCCTTGAACTCTAATGATCCTTAAAATTTTGAACCAATTGCCTTCTAGTTCTAAAGAATCTTGAACAAAAACACCAAATCTGTAGCTCTGCAAATTTGTTCTTGAATCTTCAATATGATGTAACACACTTCACCATTGAAGATTTCAACACCTTGAATCTTCAACGCCCATGAATGTTTCCACCTTCAACTTTGAAGATCAATGAAAACCTAAAAACCTTTAATCCCCGATTCTAGGTGAAAATAATTTCCTTCTTTTTTCTTCAAATAATTTTGCTATTAATTTCAATCAAGTTACACAAACTATGAACACTCAAAGTACAAGATCTTGTTAGCATTGTTTCTCACAAAAGAATCAAACACATCAAAGAGATTGAGAGTTTGTGATAAATGAGAATTTGAGAGAAAGTTGTGATGTATGGGAAAAATGTTTATATATTAATAGTGAGATAACAAATCTAATGCACTAAAAAATAAAAAATAACAAACATGTGGACGATTCGAATCACATTAGTATGTTAATTTAAATCAACATGAATCCAATTCAAATCCGTTTAAACTGAGTGATTCAAATCAAATATAGGTTGTTTTGAATCACATTTACAAAATGTAACTAGTGATTTAAATCAACATAAATTCAATTCAAAGTATTCAAATCATGCATATGTGATTAAAAACAAAAAAACAAAAAATAATTGGTGATTCGAATCAACATAATTTTCAATTCAGATAATTCAAATCACATAAGCAAAAACGGTAAAATTTGTGATTTTGAAAACTTTCAAGTCGCACAACACAAAGTACAAATATTTTAATGCTATCGGTTCGTTGATTATACACATAAGATATTCAGATTGATTTGATGATGGTATATGAGATAAACAATGCAAAATTCAATAATGCTTATACAAGAAAATATCAAATTGATTGATGTAGTTAAAAAAAAATGATTTCAATACTTCAATCAAATACGACAAAGATCATCAAAAAAAAGACTCGATGAATCTAGGATGGTAAATTGCAATGTTCAAAACATAATTTTATTCAACATTCAAAACCAAGACATGATTTTAAAGTAGAAAAATCTTATATCAATTTTTCTATCAATTTGCACAATAATAGAATTTGCCACCAAAATTTAAATCAAAATAGAAAATAAAAAATAGAGTAAAAATGTAGAAAATAAAGAGTTAGAGATAAAAATATTCACATGACGATTTATATAGTTTCCTCTATTTCATTCTCTAATGTAGAGTACATCTTGTCCTCATTCAAAAGAATAAGAGTTTTCTTCCTTTATTATGATTTTGATGACATCGAAACCCAATTTGGATTGTAAAATGGTGAAAGTTGCAAGTCAAATAAGAGGGAGAATAATTTTATAAGAACAAATGTGTCTATTTAACATTTTAGAACATTGCACCAATTGTTGAGCCTTGGTAGTGCATCGTGTCCAGCCATGCGCTACAGTGCATTTGGTGGTACAAGTTTCTATCCAGAGTATAGCAATGTGCTGAGAATCGCAGCAATGCGCTAGCAGACGTCCCAAAAGCCTATTTAAGCTAAAAAAATCTTATTTTGCAAGGGTTCTGACCTAAGAGGCATTGAAGATCATATTGGGCACATCTTGGAGGCTCAGAACTTGAAAATTTCACTCTTGGAAGCAAGAAGTGAAGATTCATTCCACATTTCTTATGTGTAATTTCATCTTCTTAATTATTACTATGTTCTTAATCATGAACAAATTTTTCAATTGATTAAGGATTAGATGAACCTTATTGAACTCATGCAGTCCTCGTTATCGGATGTTATTTATGAAATTACAACATATTTGATTATTCATATATTTTAGCTCTCAATACTTTTATTTGCTTCATCACCATAGAATTGAACCTAGAAGTTATTTCGTTATTGGGAAATAGGCTATAGCTACTGAAACCAAAATATATGTTCATGTTTCAATATTGTTATAGGAATATAATGTTCAAAGTTGTGTAAGTCATTCACTCAATAGTAAGTCGACTCAAATAACTCATCTCCTTAATGATGACTCAATTCACACTCATTGTGAGTCAATTCATAGTACTGGGAATTCAAAACCTCCGTTCTTGAAGTTCACGAGTCGATTCAAAAGTTGGTAAGTCGATTTGGAAAGTCAAAAAGCACTTAGAAGATCATTACCAACATTTTCATCATTATTGTTATCATCACTTATTTTATTGGTCGATAGTAAGTCGACTCAAATAACTCATCTCCTTAATGATGACTCAATTCACACTCATTGTGAGTCAATTCATAGTACTGGGAATTCAAAACCTCCGTTCTTGAAGTTCACGAGTCGATTCAAAAGTTGGTAAGTCGATTTGGAAAGTCAAAAAGCACTTAGAAGATCATTACCAACATTTTCATCATTATTGTTATCATCACTTATTTTATTGGTCGATAGGACAACAGGCCATTTATCATCAGAAGGATCAGTGACATAAAACACTTGTTGAGCTTGCGACGCTAAAATAAAAGGCTCATCGTTGTATCCCACCCTATTAAAATCGACAAGCAAGAATCCTGACTCATCAATCCGAACGCCATTATTATTATCGACCCACTTGCAACCAAATATGGGAACACGAAACATTGTGTAGTTTAACTCCCATGTGCGCTCGTTAATCCCAAAATATGATAGATTTGCATATATTGGGTTTTTGTCTTTTGCACTTGAGACATGCATCGCTTCAGCTACGAGAGTGACTCCACTATTTTGCATAGTGGTCTGATCATCTTGTTCTTTGGTATAAAATGTTTAGCCGTTAATAACATAACAAGTGTAAGAAAAGACATGTAAGCTCAGACCATTTGCTAGCCACCTCAATCTCTGTGAAATTGATTCGGGGTCTATATCAAATTTTGACTTTATGTGATTTTTTAACCATGTTATAAAACTTCGATTGTGCTCTCGAGTTATCCAATTTTGATTCCTATTCATGTTCAAACGAGATAACTGATCCATGTGTATTGTAACATACGGTTGAACCTCATCATCATTGTGCAGAACATATAATTGTGCCTGCTCCCATTTTTTCCTTGATATAGTTAGTAGTCTCCTTCGAATTATCCCTTCTCCTGATAATCTTCCCGAATGACGAGACATGGGAAGCCCTATGGATTCAACATTGGACAGATATTCAGTACAAAATTCAGCAGCCTCTTCAACAATGTATCGCTCAGCAATACAACCTTCTGGTCGACTTCTACTTTTTACGTACCCTTTTAATATTTTCATATATCGTTCTATCGGATACATCCATCTCATATAAGCTGGCCCACAAAGTTGTGTCTCCTTAACCAGATGAACAGTAAGGTGAACCATTATATCAAAAAATGATGGTGGGAAATACATTTCAAGTTCACACAAAGTAACAACAATTTCCCTCTGTAATGTCGGTAATTTCTGAGGGTCGATCACTTTATTACAAATTTCCCTGAAGAAGAAACATAATCTAGTTAATACTAGTCGAACTTTTTCAGGTAAAATGGAACGTATACCTATTGGTAGCAAATGCTCCATTAGAATATGACAATCATGGGTCTTCAAACCTTTTAACTTGAGGTCTTTCATACAAACCAAATTTTTAATGTTCGAAGAGTATCCTTCTGTAACTTTAACTTCGTGTAGAAATTTACATAAAATAATTTTTGTTGAGACAAAATCTCAATTTAATGTTTTGATGAAAACAAACAAAAAGTTAATTAAGAATGTTAATTATGATTCTAAATGTTATGTTAATTTAACTCGTGCTTTTGAGTGAATTTAATCAAGCAAAGCAAAGAAAACAACAACAAGAACACTAAAACAGAGAAAGAGATCCAGCCTCAAAAAAAGATCATCACAACATGTTGTTCAAAGTTTATCTACCTCGTTAACAAAGAATTTGTCCTGGAAATTTGTTCATATATAATCAGTACATGGCAAGGAACAAGTAGGATTCATCCAAGCTCAAAAAGGTTGTTTAATCACAAAATTAAAAGGGCCCAAAGATGGACAAAAGTCATGATGACCTAAAGAATTCCAAAAATTCAAAAGTCAACAAAGCCCACTCAATCATGACATATGACAAGGAAATCACAAAAGAAATCCAGGTTGATCAAAACGGGAGCTCCAGAATGATTATTTAAGCTCAAGAACGTTCACTCAAAAACCCAGAACGTTCTCCGTTTTTCTGCACATCAACAGCAGCCTTGCATTCTCTGTTTCAATCTGCAATTCGATCCTAATCTTCTCCAGCTGCACTCAAGACTCAAGATGGAGAATGTATCATCCAAGAACAATGAAGAAACATCAAGGGTTATGTCAGAAAAGTACAGCACGGCTTTAAATTCTAAATCCAAAAGTAAAAAAAGGCTTTGTCATAGCATGAAATGTCTATTCAAAGTACTGCCTTAAATCCAGGAAAAGCATGGCCTCTCCAACAGCTCTTTCATGCTTATCCTGTGCATTTCCAGCCTATAAATAGCAGGCCTCAATCATGAAGAAAGGAAGAAATTGAAGTGCTAAGTAATCAACAATATACAATCATACTTAAGCTTGAAATTCTACAAAACAGAGGCAATATCATTTTCTGCAGTTTGCAAAATAGCCACTGCTGCACATTCATATATCAGCTGCGAAATTATTATTAGATACTCTGTAAAGAATCTATTCTCAAACAAGAGTTGAGCAATATCAGATTCTGTCAAAATCAATCATTTGTAAAAACTCAAACTATAAGAGTTTATTTATAGTTTGTTTAAGATTGCTTCCTATCAAGGTTAGATAGGTGTTGCTATTGCTTTCTGGGTGGAAAGTAATTGAAGTGGAAATAGATCAAGGTTGATCTATTCTAGGTGTTGTAAGATTAAGAAGGTTCTTCGTTTTAAACACTTAGTGGAAAATCTCACAGTGTGAGGACTGGACGTAACCCACGTTGGGTGAACCAGGATAAATCTTTGTGTGGAATTTTTAAAAGGCACATTTACAATTCAAACCCCTATTTCTTGTAAATCAATGGTGTTACTTCAATTGGTATCAGAGCTTGGTCTCTAAAGTTAAGCACCCAACAAGTGTTAGAGAAAAAGATTTAGGAAGAAGAAGTAATGTCAGAAGACAACATGTGCTTAATGGAAAGCTTAGAAAATAATGAGGTAATAAATTCTGAACCACGTCTCTTATGTGAACAAATTGAAAAAGATTTTGATAGCTTACTTAATGATTCAAATCTGCTTGTTCAAAAATGTAGCTCTTTAAATGATCAATTTTTAAAAGAAAAAAGGGAAAAAGAGAAAGCTTAGGTTATGATTGATGAACTAAAAAACATCATTCAGAACATGCAGGAATCTCATTTTGAGGAAACTAATGAGTCTGAAAATCAAGAATGTTTTGCAACGAAAACGGAGAATGTTATCCTTAAAACTGAAAATGAACTTCTTAGAAATGACTTATCAAATTTTATTAAAGCCACTGAAACCTTTCATAATATCATGGGATCTCAAGTGGGAATATTTGATAAAGCGGGTCTTGGTTTTGATAAAACCCAAAAAACGAAAATATATGAAAACTTTTTTGTTTCGGAAAGACAAGAGGATAAAAGCAAAACCAAATGCTCTTATTGTAAAAAACTTGGACATCTAGAATTTGCTTGCTATTTTAGAAAAAGAGATGAAAAGATTGAAAAAAGAAAGTTTGTTAAAAAAGAAAATCATGTTGTCAAAACAGTTTTGAAAAAACTGCAAAACGGAGAACAATCTCCAGGATGGTTCCAAAACGGAGAAAGTTCAAAAATGAAAGCTGAACCTTTTGCAGAAAATCTGGGAAAAAGGGAACAATTTGGAATATCAGCAAAATCAATTTCAAATCCATGTAAAACTCAGATTTTGAAACCTTATCAAAGATCAACAACAAAGTATTCCTATTTTTCAAAAAATGATCACTTTGAATCAACTTGCTATTTTAAAAAGAGTTCAAGTTCTAAAAAATCTTCTAAAAGAAGATATACTAACCATCAAGGACCCAAACAAATATGGGTACCAAAATCATTACTAACTTGTGATGTAGGAACACCATCCAACAATCAAGAAAGAACATTGATACATGAACAAGGTATGCTCAAAACACATGAATGGAAAAGTATGGTGCCTCCTATCATTAGAAAAATTTGGAGTATCTATAACTTTTGGAAACATTAAAGCTAAGGAGATGAAGAAGAAGAACATTTTGGACAGCAACAAAATGTTTTCCAAGAAACTGAGATTGATAAAAGCTAGAAAGACAAAATCTAAGAGAATGATCAATTTAAGCAAAAAGGTTCATTCTAGAAATAAAGCATAACATTATGCAGAAAAGAAGAACATTCTGCAAAAGAAAGAAACATTCTGCAGAAGCAAGAAACTCTCTCCAGCAAAGCAGAATTCTCTGCCAAAGACAAAAACATTCTCTAGAAAAACAGAAAATTCTGCAGAAGAGCAGAACATTCTGTAGAAGAGAAAAATATTCTGCAGAAAAGCTGAACATTCTGCCAAATGTTCTTGACTGTTTATATGCAACATTCAATCAAATCTAATGCTTTCTATTAAGATGATATGGTTGAAGAAACATCAACAATTTCTAAATGAGTTTGAATCATTTAGTTTTGGCACTCCTACACATATCTCACTATTGATCCTTACTCCAAAAACATCTCATGATCAAATTATTGGAAGAATTAAATTGTAAGGATATGGTACCAAAGTTGCTGCTACTAGAGTCTTGATGAAAGTCAGCCATTAGATCAAATAAATAGTAACAAGTATGAATGGTTGTCCTTTAGAAGAAGCACATACTCACCTTGTCCACTTCTTTGGATCTTATCAAGGTATATTCTAATCATGATTTAATTCATTCATGGAACTCAAAATTCTCCTTTTTATGTCCTTAAAATCATTTTTTTTTGTGAACAAATCTCTTTGATTGTTTTTGATAAATACAAACCTTTTTAGCATAAAAATGTTTTGTAACGAAAGAAATTATATTTGACATGATATCACATTCATTTTCCTTCCCTTGCGCTCATTATCATGTTCAAATTAAAATATTGTCTATTGTGAAAGAAGGCAAAAGAGCAAAGAGACATCTTGCTTGGGTTTTGGAATTTTGAAATTTTAAAGGATATCAATTTCAAAATATTAAGGGGGAGTTTTTAAGAAAATGTTACTTTTCTTAAATCTGGAGTCTACTCATTGTTTTCTATGTGTAGTATACATTTCCTTTGTATTCCCCATTCTTTTTGTGTTGACAAAGGGGGAGAATTATTTTAGATTTTATGTTGGTTCAAAAAATATGAAGCATATTCTGAGGGAGAGTTTTTAAGCTCTCTTTGATTAAAATTAGAATCAAAATTAAAATCTAAATTAACATGTTTGTCATCATCAAAAAGGGGGAGATTGTTGAGACAAAATCTCAATTTAATGTTTTGATGAAAACAAACAAAAAGTTAATTAAGAATGTTAATTATGATTCTAAATGTTATGTTAATTTAACTTGTGCTTTTGAGTGAATTTAATCAAGCAAAGCAAAGAAATCAACAACAAGAACACTAAAACAGAGAAAGAGATCCAGCCTCAAAAAAAGTTCATCACAACATGTTGTTCAAAGTTTATCTACCTCGTTAACAAAGAATTTGTCCTGGAAATTTGTTCATATCTAATCAGTACATGGCAAGGAACAAGTAGGATTCATCCAAGCTCAAAAAGGTTGTTTAATCACAAAATTAAAAGGGCCCAAAGATGGACAAAAGTCATGATGACCTAAAGAATTCCAAAAATTCAAAAGTCAACAAAGCCCACTCAATCATGACATATGACAAGGAAATCACAAAAGAAATCCATGTTGATCAAAACGGGAGCTCCAGAATGATTATTTAAGCTCAAGAACGTTCACTCAAAAACCCAGAACGTTCTCCGTTTTTCTGCACATCAACAGCAGCCTTGCATTCTCTGTTTCAGTCTGCAATTCGATCCTAATCTTCTCCAGCTGCACTCAAGACTCAAGATGGAGAATGTATCATCCAAGAAAATGAAGAAACATCAAGGGTTATGTCAGAAAAGTACAACACAGCTTTAAATGCTAAATCCAAAAGTAAAAAAAGGCTTTGTCATAGCATGAAATGTCTATTCAAAGTACTGCCTTAAATCCAGGAAAAGCATGGCCTCTCCAACAGCTCTTTCATGCTTATCCTGTGCATTTCCAGCCTATAAATAGCAGGCCTCAATCATGAAGAAATGAAGAAATTGAAGTGCTAAGTAATCAACAATATACAATCATACTTAAGCTTGAAATTCTACAAAACAGAGGCAATATCATTTTCTGCAGTTCGCAAAACAGCCACTATTGCAGATTCATATATCAGCTGCAAAATTATTATTAGATACTCTGTAAAGAATCTATTCTCAAACAAGAGTTGAGCAATATCAGATTCTGTCAAAATCAATCATTTGTAAAAACTCAAACTATAAGAGTTTATTTATAGTTTGTTTAAGATTGCTTCCTATCAAGGTTAGATAGGTGTTGTTATTGCTTTCTGGGTGGAAAGTAATTGAAGTTGAAATAGATCAAGGTTGATCTATTCTAGGTGTTGTAAGATTAAGAAGGTTCTTCGTTTTAAACACTTAGTGGAAAATCTCACAGTGAGAGGACTGGACGTAACCCACGTTGGGTGAACCAGGATAAATCTTTGTGTGGAATTTTTAAAAGGCACATTTACAATTCAAACCCCCCCTTTCTTGTAAATCAACGGTGTTACTTAAATTTTTTCCTTTCTAGATAGAGTATGAGCGGCTGGAGGTAGATATGTGCAATTTCCTTTCTTTACGGGCCCCAATTCATTTCTTATTCCCATATCGACCAAGTCGAATCTTGCATTGATGTCATATTTAGACTTTCCTGGAACATTGAATAACGTACCAATAACACTATCAAATACATTTTTTTAATATGCATCATATCGAGGAAATGTCTAATATACAATGACTTCCAATATGGCAATTCAAAAAAAATTAACTTTTTTTTCCACCCAGTTTTGACCAGCTCTCCCACAAAAGGTTTGCCAAATTTATTGGTCAAACCTTGTACTTTTTCAAGTATTTGATATCCAGTCGGTGCTAAAGGAGCTTTACCTTCCTATGATTTTCCATTGAATGCATTTCTCCACCCACGATACTGATGGCTATAAGGTAAAAATCTACGATGTCCAAGAAATACATTCTTCTTACAATGTTTCAACCGCATCCAATTTGTACTCTCTTCACGTATAAGACATGCACACTGACCTTTAATGTTATATCCTGATAAATTAGCATATGCTGGAAAATATTTAATTGTACCGAACAACATAGCCCTCAAATTGAAACATTCTTTCTTATACCTATCATAAACTTTCACACCTGTCTCCCACATAATTTTTAAATCTTCAATTAAAGGAGTCAAGTATACATCGATATCATTCCCCAGTTGTTTAGGTCTAGAAATTAACAGAGACAACATCATAAACTTACACTTCATACATAACCAGGGAGGTAGGTAATAAATCAACAAAATCACAGGCCACGTGCTGTGTGAGATGCTTTGAAGACCATGTGGATTCATTCCATCAGTAGAAAGTGCAAGTCTTAGATTTCTTGACTCTATCCCGAATTCAGGATACTCGTGATCAATTTTTGCCCATTATGGGGAATCTGCAGGGTGTCAATACATTCCATCTCTAATTCTTTCATTTGTATGTCATGTTAAGTATTTTGAATCTTTTTCTCTACGATACATGCATCTAAATATTGGTATTATAGGAAAATACCACACGAATTTTGCTGGAGTAGATTCTTTCTTATATCGAGAGACATTGCATTTCGGACACGCCTTTAGTAATTCATATTTGTTTCGAAATAAAATGCAATCATTAGGACATGCATGAATCCTTTCGTAACTCATGCCAATAGAGCACAAAATCTATTTAGCCTCGTAGGTTCGACTAGGAAGTTCATTATCAACTGGCAACATATTTTTTAAGAGTGTTAATAATTATGTGAAGCTTTTATCAGACCATCCATTACTCGCTTTTAAGTTGTACAACTTTAATATCGCCGATAGTCTTGTGAATTTAGTACAACCATTATATAATGGTTTCTCTACATCACTCAACAAACTCTCAAACATTTTAGACAATCCCGAAGATCTTCTTCAACTGCTTTTGCAATCTCCTCAACTCGGTCTGGCTCATATGTATCTGTATCGAAGTCAGTTGAAGCATATGTCGAATCATTCTCAAAATTAATGTTTCCTTTTCTTTTCTCTCCATGTCTTATCCAACATGTATAGCTTTGATCAATTCCATTCCATACTAAATGTCCTTCCAATTCATCTTCTCTAACGCATTTTCCAAAACAACATTTTAAACAAGGACAAACGACTCTATTTGGATCTTTTGCATTCTTCACTGCAAACTCAACAATCTCCTTAACTCTATTTTCATACTCTTTTGACAATGGATTGACAGACATCCATTTTCGGTCCATATTATATGACCTATATAAATGCAGTTAGAAAAATAATAAGCTACTGATAACATTATATAGTACACATATCTAACAATTTCAAAACAGAACAGATCATCAAATTTCAAAAAAGAAAAGATTTTATATGATTTATTAGTTTTCGTGACAACAACAAATTAATAAATACAATACCTGAGACAATGTATCCAATTTTTTTAAAGGAGGAGCAGTAGATGGCTGCACAGTACGTAGAGGAGAGGAGGCTTCCCAGAGTAGAGGATGAGGGTTCATAAATTTGTTTTAAATTTGTTTTTATTTAAAGTAAATGATTTTTATTTAAAGTGAATGATTTTACAACGCTTGTGTAATAAGCGCTCTAATAGGTCCTTTAATTATGTGAATTCGCAAGGCGTTTACAGCGCTTGTAAAAAAAACACTCTAATAGGTCATCTAATTATTTGAAAGCGCATGCCTTTTACAACGCTTGTAACAAAAGCGCTCTAATAGGTCATTTAATTATTTGAAAGCGCATGTCTTTTACAGCGCTTGTAACGAAAACGCTCTAATAGGTCATTTAATTGTTTGAAAGCGCATCTTTTTTACAGCGCTTGTAAAAAAAGCGCTTTAATAGGTCATTTAATTATTTTTTTAAAAGCACATATCTTTTATACCGCATGTCTTTTACAGCGCTTGTCTAAAAAGCGCTGTAAAATATTATGTGAGGGCATTTCATTTTACAGTGCTTGTACACAAGTATTGTAAAAGCCTTGTAAACATTATGTGCAAACACTATATGACCCTACAACAACGCTTTTTCCACAGCGCTTGTCAAAAAGCATTGTTATATGTTTCGTTAATTTTAAAATATATTTACAACAGCGCTTGTATTTAGTAAGTGTTGTAAAAGGCGCGCAATAAAATGTCATTTTTGGCGTAGTGAGAATTTCATAGGAAAAAGCTTCCACTGATCTCTCATCGATCACCTGATATTTGAGGTAGCGACTAACAACATACTTTTTAGCTTCGGCTTCCTTAGTATCATATTCCTTCTTTAGAGCCTCCCACACCTATTGAGTAGTATTGTTGGAATTGTAGTAATCATACAGATCATCAACAAGTTCATTAAGAATATAAATCTAACATAAGTAATCATTATGTTCCCATTGAGTTAATTCAACAGCCTTTTTATCCTTTTTTGTTTGTTCACCTGTTTCTAGAATAACAAGAATGCCATCCTTTAGATTGTTAGCAACCTTTTTCACGGTAAAGAAAAGTAACATCTTTTGATGCCATCGTTTGAAGTGACATCCTTCAAACTGAAACCCGTTTGTTGAAATCAGAAGCATAATAACTTGTCCCAGTAATTTCGTAGGAGACATAGTAGAAGTAAGCATCTTAAAATTGTTGTTTTTGAGTTTCGAAAACTATTTCAAAATAAATTTACGTCACCTAAGATATTAGTGGGTTGAGTTGCATACTAGGTTGCTCTCCTTATTACGTTTCCCAGCACTCCCAAATTGTGCAAAGCAAACTATCAACCATAAAATCCCAAGGATAAAACAACTCAGACAAACTGTATTAAAGTTTTATTGTACCGTAGAAAACCGTTCTACAAATTACACCCTCAATATGGCCGTTAATAATTGTCACTCGTAATATGGTACTAGTTACCACTCGAAAGAAAGAAAAGAAGATGAAGCAAAAAAGGAGAAGTAGAGAAAAGTCTCTGATTTTTGGATAACTTCTGGTGTGCTTTTTCAACTAAGTAGAGTCCTCTGTTTATAGAAGAACTCTGCAACTAAAGTAAGGAAAAATATATGATCTGTAATACCCCAAATTTTATGACAAACTATTCTATTAATTAAATATTATTTTGGATGATTATTCTGATGTTGAAATTATTTTAGATATATGTTGATTAGTTTTCTTTATATGTGTGTTTTCTATGATATGTTAATCTGTACATATTTGACTAAATGAGTGATATAAATAATAAATATTGTGTTTGATTTTATTTATTTTTATATATTTAATTAATATTGGTTTTATATTTATTTATTTTATAATTTTGACTATTATCTAATGTTGGTATTATTACAATTGAGTATTTTGAAAAATAAGTATAATTATAATAATTACCTTGAATGTGAGAGTTTCAACTATAATATATTTTTTTTATTAAAGGTTAATTATTCTCATTACTCTAATTTATCAAATATTAGATCTGAAATATTAGTAATGTTTTGAAAATGAAATGGTTTTGGAGGAGCATTATAAATGAGATTCAGTAACTATTAATTTTGTTTTAGCAAAATAAAAATAATAGTAGTAAAACATAAAATAAATAAGGGGACTATTGGGCTTGATCCATGTATGTAAACCCTAATAAAATAAAAATAAAATAAGGAGCTGCTAGCAGCCGCCGTAGAAGGGAAAGGAATCACACTAAAGCTATCATTTGGCACCGTAATCGATAACAATTCTAGAAAACTTTCACCATTTTTGTTTAAATTCCAGTATGTTGTTTTACCCATTTAGTTAGTCAATTAAACACATTTTTTTAATATTTTTAACCATCCAAATTTCTCTCTAAATTACCTGACTTCTCCATTTGTGGAATTCGTTATTTTGCATGGTTCTTTTTTACTGTAAGTTCGGTTTGAGTGAAACAAACGTCAAAGAGATCGTGTGAAAAGTAGCTATATTATCCAACTGATTGGTTTTATGATTTATGGTGTTTCCTTGACCAAATTTCAAAATTTAGTTTTTAGAGTCCATCAAACCGAATCCACATAATAGTTACACTCCGAAATTTTCTAGGTTTTGATCGGAGCAAACTAAAGCACGGATTCAGGGAAGGAATTTACCGAATTAGATTTTGAATGTTGACTCCATAGAGAGCAGACATGTGTAAAATGTATCAATAAGAGAAAATGCACATATTTATTAAAAAAAATAATTTTCCGGATACTAAAAATAATACACCTCTTAGTCCAAGCCCAGTCCGAGTCGGTTGGATGGATGGTTGCATGCATGTGCGGTAGTCTATTTGTGCACGTTCTCACCCCTTCACAAAATTAAGGTACCTCGGAGCACACCCCAATTGTCATACCTCTATCTTATAAACAATACTAGTGTGTCATCCCTCTTATCCGGGACTTCCTTATTGTTTCAAGTCACACGAACTAGCTCTTATTATTATCCACATAATTTTCAACAATATGTTATTATTATCATCACCATTTCTAACATTCATTAATTAAATCACTTTGAAGTAAAAATATCCATTATAAGGAAAGGGGTTTGAATTATAATTGTCCCTTTTTAAAAAATTCTGCTTTAAAAATAAGATCTCAGGTTAAGATTGATCTTTACAGTGAGAAGATCAATCTTTACTTTGTAGAAGATCAATCTTTAAAAACAGCAAGATCAATTTTACCAAAATGAAATCTGATTGTAAAGCATAAAATAAATAGAGATAGAGATAAAGAGATCACACAAGGATATATCTTGGTTCACCTAATCCGGGTTACGTCCAGTCCTCACAACCGTGAGATTTTTCACTAAGTGTTCAAACCAAGATTGTTCTTGGTTTTTATGGATCAATCTTGATCTTTACACAATTCCAACCCTTCTACCTAGAAAGGATTTCTTCTGTTCTACCTTACTATTTTGGAAAGGTTTTAACAAGTTACCTTTCAATACATGAAAGGAATTTTGCAATTTACTCAAGATTTTACAAAAACAACCTTGAGTTACAAAGTGGTGGATTTGAGACTATTTAGAATCTTGATATTTACTCAACTCTTGTTTGAGAAATATATTATGTAAATAGACCTCAGTTGTAAATGATTACAACACAAAGATGAAAACAAAACAGCAAACTGTAAGAAAGATATTGAGACACTTGTGTATGATTGAAAAGATTGATCTTTTGTTTGGTGCTAATTGTTCTGTTTTTTTCTTCAACTTGGAGCTGCATTTATAGACTCTAAGAAGGCTTAGGACAGCTAATATGACCGTTGGAAAAGGACCAGCTGTCATGAAAGAGCTGTTGGAAAATCTGTCATAACTTAAGATTGATCTGCTGCATCAAAAGATCGATCCATGATTGATCTTTTGGTTTGTGATGAAACAGCTTGTTCCCTATGATCTGTGTCAGTATGTCAGCCTTGGTTATGTACTTTTCAGTTATGTGTGCAGGGTTTAGGATGGTTCAAATCAGTAGTATACTTCACTACTTGTAGCCTTGTACTTGCACTTGCTTTATATGAAGAATGATCTTTGTATTATGCCTTTATTGAAGCATGTCTTGATTCTTCAAATTCTGGAACAAACGTGACTTGGATTGATCTTTTGCTGATTCTATATGAGAGTATACGATGAATAATGTTTCCAGGATTGATCCTTTACAAGGAAACTGATTATCCTTGCTTTTGCCATAAAGAAGATCGTTCTTTGTTTCTTAACAAAAGATAAAGATCAATCTTCGTTTTTAAAAGATCAATCTTTCGTTTTCTAGACTGTTTAAAGATCAATCTTCAAGACTGTTTCCTTTGATCTGATTTGTGATGTTTGATATCTATCTTGTTTTAACACACTCAAATGCACATGTTAAATACCAAAACACTTAGAATCATAATTAGAATTCTTAATTAACTTTTTGTTTGTTTTCATCAAAATATTAAATTGAGATTTTGTCTCAACACACTTCGCTTATGGCATCACCACCCACCTAACCATTGATTATGTTCATGTTGGTTATATTTAATATTGTAGTGTTGTTTTTGAAAATAATGCATCCTTGGTCGTATTTTCTTATGCAATTTGTTTATTTTGTTTATGCGTATATATGTAATGTGTTTAATTGTGACTATGATAATCATATTTGTTTGTCAAACTTAATATCATCACCATTTCTAACATTCATTAATTAAATCACTTCGCTCATGGCATCACCGCCCACCTAACCATTGATTATGTACATGTTGGTTATATTTAATAATGTAGTGTTGATTTTGAATATAATGCATCATGCAATTTGTTTATTTTGTTTATGAGTATATATATAATGTGTTTAATTGTGACTATGATAATCATATTTGTTTGTCAAACTTAATATTTTTTTTTAAAATTGTTAACAATACACTGTTTAATACTTTTTTATTAGTTAAAATTTATATGAGACGTAATAAATTTATGTAAACTCGATTTAATTTAGTGGATTTTATATAGAATTCAAGGTATAAAAATGAGTGTATTAAAAAATGCATCTTAAAAAAATATTTGCTATCATTTTTTATAATGCTTTGCCATCATTTGGCAAGTCATATATATAGCTCATTAGTCATTAGATTAGACATCGATCGCACGTAAGGTGGCTCTAGTTCTTCAACACCACATGTTCGACCGTTAAAAACTTTACCAACAATGCTACACTATAATAAGACCAACCAAAAATCGATGAAGAACAAGAACAAAACTGTATGCGAAGACTCCACTAACTTTCTCCACCTAATAAAAAACATCCTCAATGCAAAAACTTGAGCACATCGTGACAACTAATTATTTGGATTCATGGTTTGAATTTCTCTAAGTGAGCAATTTCCTTAATAATTTAATATTTAATATTGATAAATAATTCAATGGTTTATATCATATATATGTATGATTAAATATAGGTAATTATAAATTTAATCTTTAATTTATTCAACTTTATTATCTTTTCAATTTAGATGAGTTCAAATATGTTATAGGACTTTCACTTATTTTGATAGATGATATGCGATTTTTTAGTGTACCTTTTTATAAGATCATTTTGATTTTTCAACGTTATTAATCATTTTTTTACTAACTTAGCTTTTATCATGTTATATTTTTTCTATAATTTGTAATAAATACTAAAAATAAATTTCCGTCTCAAAATAATTGTCACATTTAACAATTTCATATATATTAAAAAAAATATAATAAATAAAAGAGACAGAAAAATAATCAAATTATCCTTATAAATTATTGATCTATTCTAATTATTATAAATACAAATTGAATAGCTAATAAATTGAGAGTGTTGTATACAATATTAATTAAATCGTAGAATTGGTATAAAAAAAAAGGTTTAAATTGCATTGTAAACCAAAAGTAAAAATTATTTGAAGACAACTTTTTCTTGCAAATTCGACAACCTTTTTAATAGTTTTTTTACAATTTCTCTTACGTAATTAGCAATTAATAATTCTTATTAATTATTAGTTATTAATTATTTTAGTATATTTTTTAATAAAAACTAATTACTAGTTACTTATAATAGAAAGGGAAAAAAAAAACTAATGAGGAAGTCCCATCCTTTTCAAAGGACTCTTTCTTAACAAATAAGAAAGAGACCATCTACAAAAATCTATGCAGAAATCGTTGATTGGAGAAATGATTTGTGAATGCATGAAAAGTTAATATATTTTGGTATATAATTTGAAAAGTGGAGTATTTTAGAATTCTTTAAAAAAAATATTTAAAAAAAAGAGTTAAAGATGTACTATATAAAATAAATATGATTTGGACACAATTATTGTTATACTCTGGACCACAGTGACATTTTATCCGTTACCATCCTTAATTAAACACATTGACAAAAGCTTAAATTAATTATTTTAAGTTACCATAACCAAATTTTATAGGCCACCCTTTTTTAATACAACATACTTGAATAAAGTTGAGAAAAATGCTAGGATAACATCCAATGTAATGTATAACATGTAAAGTCAAATGTAACACCCTTTTTTAAGCCATTAATTTTCTAATTCGTCAATTTGAGAGACCAAATTGCTAGGCTCTTACAATTTTCGATAAGCAAAATGGTGATTTACTTAAAAACCTTACCGTGTAAATATCTCTCTCTATTGCAGATGCAAAAACAGTTTTTACCAAATCTACTGCTTCTGTTTCAGATAGTGGAGTAACAGCATCCTGCAATAAATCCTGTTTTGAGTATGGCAGATATTATAGACATTGTGGCCAATAGTGACTCGTGAAGAATCTACCATGCCATAACACCATGGCGGCAATTTGCCAAAACAGGTAGTAATCAAACAAAATTTTAAGAGTCAAATGTTTCAAGCAAAGCACTAATTAAAAAATAGTTTAAACATATTTTATATCCCCGCAAATACACCACTTTTTGGTTTTAATCCCTGTATAAGTTTTTGTTATTTTATCATTTGCAAATATACAACTTTTTACTTTTTATTTTTATTATTTTGTTTTAGTCTCTACAAAATTTGTCATATTAGAATTAGTTCCTAGTACTAATGTGGCCTATATTGGAGGGAATACAAATCAAACAATTTTTACATATAACAGACAAATTTCAAAATAAACATATTTTACAGAGAGTAAAACAAAACACAGACCAAAAGAGCAAAAAATGACATACGTGCAACAATAAAAAACAAAAACAAAAACAAATGTGACAGGAACTAAAACCAAAAAGTTTGCACAGACTAAAAACATTTAAACCTTTAAGAAACTTCACCTTGGCAGGTAAGAGAAGAGGACTAGGGGACTTGAGCTGGTTATCAAGAAAAGGCATAATGAGTGTGGATCCAGAACCCTGAGAGCTATATCCCACCCTCTCATAGGAACCAACAGCATCATATGTGAAGACACATCCCTTTCCTATTTCAGGTTGAAGGAGCATTGAGCAAATACAAGTTGGGACATTGATAAAATTAAAGAGCTAGAAATAGTGCATGCACCTTCACTGTCGAGGCCACCCAAGACATTGAAAGCATAGTAAGGAAAGAAGCGTTTGTAATAAAGTGTGTTTGAAAGCAACTGAGCCATAGCAGGGCAACTCATTTCCTTGTTGTGTTGATGCTGATATGTCTGTATGAATCAAAAGATGATATGATGTCAGTTCTACCAGAAGCTTCCATTTATTGTGATGGTAAAGTAAAAACAAGAGAGCCACATAATGTACAAAACCATATATGAATATACGGTTATAAAATATGTTTATAAAATATTTTATTTTTAAAAAACGGTTATAAAATATGTTTATACGGCAAGATGAAGGGTTGTGATTGGATGACGGTGTAAAACTATTTTACATTGTGAGTGCATAACCATTAAGCTCTTTTTCAAAAAGCAATGAAAACACTGATAGGTACCAAGAAATGAGTAAACGCAAAGCACTAAAATATTGTATAAGAAAGGATGTACCAATTGATATGTAGGAAATGAGTAAGATGGAGCACTGAAGATACTATCACTGTATCAAGGTAATAACAGGTCCTGGGTACTGAAACACACCTGATTGTAAATCCAACCTTCCTCTAAATCCCTCTCCCCCATCATATATATCCCCTTCAGCTGAATTACACACCCTACTACCAACTCAGCAGTTAGTTAAATAGTGGAAACATTTCCATTTTCTCTCTCTGAGCTATAGTTTAATGTATCACACTTCCTCCTTATGTACACCTTAATTATTCTAGAGGTCATATTAGAGACCGAGGAAAGCCTGATAACTATGTCTCTTCTTTCTCCTCATGTACACCTTATACTCTAGGTTTATTGTTCTACCGTTCTACATTGACTATGTTACAAAGAGAGAGGTTGAAAACAAATTGAAACTAAGCAAAGGCCTCTTCCTAATCCTAACTTAAACAAAATGGATTTTCAAGGACCAATTATATAGTAATCAACAAAGTGAAGCTTCCAGAAACAAAATATACCCAATTAAAGAAAGGTAGATAGAATAAAGTTTCTTGAATGGGCCATTGAGTTCAGGCAAAATTTATAAATGAAAAATAAAAAACTCAATTGCGTAGGATATGAAGTGTACAGCTGGGAGATCTTGGAGTAATCACGGGTGAGGATGTTGTAACTGGTTGACATCCTCGTACCTGCCGCGATCACACCTTTTCCTATGTTCAGTAGTTCAAATGTTATCACCTATATTATATATTGCAAAACATTTTAGACTAAACTGTAGCCCGGAAGTTTAAAGGCATTTCTTTTATCTATCATTTCCCTTAACCTCTCAACATCCTTGAATCTCCCAACACTAGCAAATATATTGGACATAAGGACATAATCACCACCATGTCCCCTCTCCATCTCCAGTATCTTCACGGTCACCCTTTGACCAATTTCAACATTGTTATGAACACTACAAGCACCAAGAAGTGTCCTCCAAATAACATCATTTGCAACCTCATGTGGAACCTGTAAAGCAACCTTCTCAGCTTCTTCTAACCTCCCTGCTCTCCCAAGCATATCTATCACACAACCATAGTGCTTGATATCCGGCACAAGTCCATAATCATTCACCATTTTACCAAAAAACTTGAGCCCCTCCTCAACCAATCCACCGTGACTACAAGCACTCAAAACACTGAGAAACGCTACGTGGTTCGGCCGCACGCCAGCCTTCTCCATTCTTTCGAAATTCTCCACAGCCTCCCTCACCATCCCAAATAGAGCAAAACCAGATATAACTGAATTCCATGACACCAAATTCTTCCTCCAATCAGGCATCTCCCAAAAGAATCTACTTGCACTCTTTATACATCCACACTTAGCATACAAATCAATCAACGCATTCACAATCCGTATATCAACCGCATTGAACCCTCTCTTCTCTACATAGCCATGAACAGACTGACACATCTTAATATACCCAAGATTGGCAATAGCAGGAAAAATGGCCAAAAGGGTAACATCGTTGGGCTCTATACCATCAACCTCAACCATTTTTCTAAACAAAGCCAAAGCTTTCAAAGGCTGATTCATTCGGGTATATCCATCAATAACAAGAGTCCACGACACCACACTCCGAACCAACATCCGATCAAACACTGAACGAGCAATTTCAAGCTGACCCCATTTAATCAAACCATTGATAAAAACATTCCAAGAGACAGTATTTCTTTGTGGCATTTCACCAAACACCTGGGCTGCTGAAACCAAAAGTCCCCAAGTTGAGTACATTCGAAGCAACCCAGTTTGAACATAAACATGGGAGTGAAAAGCAAGCTTGAAAATAATGGCATGGAGGTGAAAGCCAAAATGGGTTGATGGAGAATTAGCACAAGCATGGGAGAGAAAAGTGAAGGTAAATGAATCGAGAGAAAGAGAGTGTGTGAGAGAGTTGAGAGTGTAAACAAAGAATTGAAGGGATTGATGAGGGAAAGAGGAAAGAGAGTAAGAACGAATAAGGTTATTGAAGAGTAGTAAAGAAGTGGAGTTATTGTGAAGAGGGTAATGGTGGAAGAGTGAAGAAGTGATGATTTGAGAGTGAAGTTGTTGAAGAGATTTGTAGTTAAAAGAGTTATTAAGGAGAAGAGAGAGAAAGTGTTGTGGATGCTTAGGTTTTGGAATTTGAATATAATGCTCGAAGGTGGTTATGGCTTCTGCAACACAAGGTGAAACACTTTTCCTCAATTTCAACACTGACATGCTTAATAATAACAAAAAAAAATGATATATGCTTTTTGTTTGTGTCATAAAATTGAGTTGAAAACAAGATTCGAACCAATACAAGAACAGAGAAATAATTAGGATTTTAGAGTAAGAGAAATTTAGAATTTGAGGAGAAAGAATCACAGAGGAGACGACAGTGAGTGTGATGTGAAGACGGTTGCCGGCACGGTGGCGAGAATGTAAAAAGTGTATATATTAGCTTGAAACGAAACGAAATGGGACGAAACGAAAAGAAACGAAAACTCAGCCTTTTATTATTTTACCAAAAATAAATTTTTCTGTCTTAATACAATTTTTTCTGACATGCGAAGTAATACAGTAATGAATGGTACACAAATTAAAATGGGATATAAATCTAATACGGTGATACTGTATAAAATATTGTATTTATTTTCATGAAGTATCTTGTATTTGTATTTATTTTATAATTCAGTAATTTTACTTAAAATTATATATATAGTATTGGTATTAATATAGAACTAGTATGTAGCAATAAGCACATAATAAATTATCGTTTACAATAATTTTCATGAATTTACATAAATTTTATGTATATACAAATTGAAATAAATTTTATTTAACTGTATAAATATTAGGATAAATACCACCTATAGTATTTTAACTTAATTTCAGTTAACGTTTTAATTCTTTATTATTTTTTTTGATTTGATCCTTTATTTTAATTTTAAGTGACAATTTGATATTTTATGTTTTAAAATGTCAACAATGTTATCCTTATTTTTTGCAAAATTTCAAAAATTTCATCAAAAAATTCAAACAAAACCCATAAAATTAGTTATCATCCTCAATATAATGCAATTTCATCAAATTCGTAACTTAAATATTTAAATAAACTCATATTTTCATCTCTAACAACATCAAATAAAGAATGACAAATATGAGTTTATTTGAAGATTTGAACTACAAATTTGATAAAGTTTATTTTATATTAAAGAATATAACTAAAATTATGAGTTTTGTTTGAAATTTTTTATGAATTTTTGTAAAAAAAATGATAACATTGTTA
>JBBPBT010000688.1:953143-979411 GCA_037974875.1 Cicer bijugum
AAAAAAAAAAAATTGCATTTATGATTAGCTTGTTAAAAATGTATTAAGCCTATAATATTCTTAAAGGTGCCACCTATATTTGATAAAAATGTAGATTTAAGGAATCATTATAGTGTCATGCCAAATTAAAAGTCTATGCTATTAAAATTTTAGTGGATAAAAAAAGTAATATAAATTTAACAAAATGGAAAACAGAATATTATATATACACAACCAAAAATATTAATATGTACATAAATATTAATTGTACTACATAATTAATATTTAAGGTACTACGTTCAAGGTATTTACATTCGAATTTCAAATTTAAATAAATCCAAAATATATTTTAATTTTTTTTTTATATATTCAAGTTTAGAAATTGTATAATTTTTCGAACTATTGTTTTTAAAGAATTTTTCCAAGTGCTTTGTGTAACACCCCGATTTTCAAAGCGAGGGTGTATTTTTTTTTTTCAAAAGAAATTAAAATAAAACAGAAAAACAAATAAGGAAATACATTTGGATAATTACTTAAATCATTATAATTTACAAGCAGCGGAAAAGTTTCTTGAAATATAAATCCAAAGTATTCACACATCAAAAGTGATACATGAAATTCATTAACATAAGATGTCATGCTGACAATATTAGCAAAGATACAATTTTCCAATTTAAAATAACCGCAATCCAAAATAAAGACATTTGTTCCCTCTATGTTAACCTAATCTGATCATTCTACCAAAAAACTATGCATCCTGAGTGATCTCCACGCGCCCCGTAAGGTCCTCCTAACATAGCTGCAGTCAAGCATTCCCATCTACATTCCCATTCGTAGGGTACAAACCGGTAGGATCGTCCTGGCTCTCATCTGAGGACAAAGCCCATATTTCCACAATAGTTGTAAAGGGTCACCAACTGAAATTAACAGTTAACACATAACATTTAAGTTTTTAAATGCACAAATAACCTTTTCAACTTAGCATGCATCTTAAAAGGGTTTTCCATATGCTAAAAGTTCATATAATGCTTACCAAATGAAAATGAAATCAAAATAAAGCTCTCAATCCATCAAGTAATACATAACTGACCAAAACATTGGTAAATCAACTGAGCAATCGATTATCTAACTCAAAATAAGAATTTCTACTAAGCCAATCGATTTCCAAATCGATTTCCTGAAGGTTTTTAGTGAAATTTGAACTTTGGGCTTAATTCAATCGATTGGGAAATCAATTGAATGAATAACAGAGCCCCTGTGTTAATGCCAATCGATTTTGTCAGTTTTGCTGAGTTCCTGTATGGCCAAATCGATTTCTTAAATGGTTTTGAAAAACAGATTACAAAATCAATTGGAAAATCGATTTTGTCAAATTAGAGAAGTCCCTGTAACTGATCAAATCGATTGGGAAATCGATTTCCCTGCATATTCTTCCAAAAATACATAAACTAACTCAATCACATTCATACACAACTCCGAATCTTAACACTTAGCAATTCCCACATATTCACCACGACATTATGAGCTTCGAATTCGTTTTGCAATCAAACATGCTATCACACAATTCCAAAACATAAATCTTAGTAAAATCAACACAAACACAATGACATCTCAAGTTCAAACACTCAATCATAAACTTGAATCAAACACACTTACACACAATCGGTTCCAAAACATAGCACTTAGTAATATCATCACAATCATAAATTTGAATCAAACCCACTTACACATAATTTAGAAAACATAACACTTAGCAAAATCAACACAATCATAAATTTGAATCAAACACGACTCGTGTGCCAAGCACCCTAATGCAATGCGTATATGCCAAAATGCATGGACTCGGAATTCCAAACCAAAAACCTCCTCGAAGGGCTGTAAATCATAATTGTACCGCCTATCGTAGGCCAAAGTACCAATTACCGAGGTGCCACCTATCACGGGTCTGCACAATTTAGTAAAAAGCGTAAACCATAAACGTACTGCCTATCACGGGCCCATACAGTTTACCAAGGTGCCACCTATCACGAGTCTGCATGGTTTACTAAAAAGAACGTAAATTGTAAATGTACCGCCTATCACATGCCAAAGTACTCTTTACCAAGGTGCCACCTATCACGGGTTTGCATAATTTACAAAAAACCGTAAATCGTAAATGTACCGCCTATCACGGGCCAAAGTACTATTTACCAAGGTGCCACCAATCACGGGTCTGCACAATTTACAAAAACGTAAATCATAAATGTATCGCCTATCACAGGCCAAAGTACTATTTATCAAGGTGCCACCTATCACGGGTCTGCACTATTTACAGAAAGCATGAAAATGCATGAGCATATACTGACTCCATCCACAACAATCGTTAAGCAA
Organism: Cicer bijugum; assembly: GCA_037974875.1. Taxonomy (NCBI): domain Eukaryota; kingdom Viridiplantae; phylum Streptophyta; class Magnoliopsida; order Fabales; family Fabaceae; genus Cicer; species Cicer bijugum. Next base: position 955,493 of record JBBPBT010000688.1, read on the forward strand.
ATGCAGATATTAAAAGATTCCCCATTTTTAATACTCATTTAACTTAAACGATTTTCACAACAAACATTAAGCAAACATAAATATTAAGAGATTCCCCATTCTTAATACTCTTTTAACTTAAACGATTTTCCAAAACAAACATTAAGTAAACAAGACATTAAGAGATTCCCCATTCTTAATACTCATTTAATTTAAACGATTTTCCAAAACAAACATTAAGTAAACAAGACATTAAGAGATTCCCCATTCTTAATACTCATTTAACTTAAACGATTTTCCAAAACAAACATTAAGTAAACAAGACATTAAGAGATTCCCCATTCTTAATACTCATTTAACTTAAACGATTTTCCAAAACAAACATTAAGTAAACAAGACATTAAGAGATTCCCCATTCTTAATACTCATTTAACTTAAACGATTTTCCAAAACAAACATTAAGTAAACAAGACATTAAGAGATTCCCCATTCTTAATACTCATTTAACTTAAATGATTTTCTAAAACAAACATTAAGTAAACAAGACATTAAGAGATTCCCCATTCTTAATACTCATTTAACTTAAACGATTTTCACAAACACACATTAAGTAAACAAGACATTAAGAGATTCCCCATTCTTAATACTCATTTAACTTAACGGTTTTCAAATCCCACACAAAACAAACTCAAACATATTATCAAATTCAATCCACGATTCACACCAAAACACATCGATTCATTTCTCCACAAAGTCCAACCATACACATATCAAATTTCATCAGTATTAATTAAGAACGCGTCAAATACGACGAACACAGATCAACACAACATACCACTCAAACACATCAAATTTCATTTACTCAAAACATACACAAATGAGTTAAATTCATTTTCCCCAAATCAATACTTTAACCCTAACAAAATTCTTTTCCACACAACCACAGATAAATCCCTAAATGCAAACTAGAAGTTTAGAAGGAGCCCTTACCTTCACGTTAGCTTTAACGTGTGATTACAGAACCGCGAGTAAATCCGGTAAAATCTCCGTCCGCAACGTCGCTTCCAAAGTTGGTTCCCTAGCACCGTAGCATGGTAGTGAGCAAATTTCCCTTCTATCTCTTCGCGAAATGAAGCTTAGATCTAGGTGAAACGGGGAAGTTTGTGTTTGACGGTTTTTGAAATCTCTAACTCCGTTTTCGAATCCGAGAAGGAGGAAGGAGTTGGGAACTTGATATTTCTCAGCCACTAGCCATGGGTTTCAATTTTCGAACTCAAAGGAAGCAAGAAAAACGAAAATGGAGGAAGGAGGGAAAAGCTTCGCATGAGGCAATGAGAGATAGGAGATGGAAAATGTTTTATGTTTTCTTCTGGTTTTCCTTTCTTCTGATTTCCTTTCCTTCTATTTCCTTTTCTTTCTTTTCTATCTATCTCCTTTTTCCCTCCACACAAACATATATATATTAATTATAAGTAACAAATATCTTGATATTTGTTAAATTACCATTTCACCTATAACGCATTAAATTCCTCGATAAATAACTCTAGGTGTTGTTCTCTCATATTGCTCTCCAGTTCCCAAGTCGCATCTCCAGTAATGGGGTTCCAAATCACTTTGACCAACGAAACATCCTTGGTCCTCAATCGCTTGATCTTCCTGTCATCAATTCTCACAGGTGGTATGGTCCTTTGTGTCTGGTTCGATCACATGAGATGAATCTGCAAGATATTTCATCAATTGTGACACATGAAACACATCATGAATATTGGATAGTATCGGAGGCAATGCAATCCGATAAGCAACATGCCCAATTTGTGCAGAAATCTGATATGGTCCAATGATTTCGGAGTCAACTTCTTCGATTTTAATGCTCTACCAACTCCCGTAGTAGGTGTGACTCTTAGAAATACATGGTCACCCTATTCGAATTCTAAAAGTCTGCGACGCTTGTCCGCGTAACTCTTCTGACGATCTTGTGAAGTCTTCATTTTCTCCTTGATCTTCCTTACCTTAGCGTTAGTCTGTTGCACCATCTCTGGTCCGACAATCATATTTTCACCGTCCTTATACCAACACAAGGGCGTTTGACACTTGCACCCATATAAAGCCTCATATGGTGCCATTCCAATACTTGCGTGGAAACTATTGTTGTAGGTGAACTCAATCAACGGAAGTACATCATCCCAACTTCCTCTATCATCTAATACACATGCTCTCAACAGATCTTCAAGGGACTGATTCGTCCTTTCAGTCTGTGCGTCTGTTTGTGGATGGTAAGCTGAACTCAATCGTAGTTTCGTTCCCAACGCTTCGTGCAATGCTCCCCAAAAATGTGATGTTAACTTCGGATCACAGTATGATACAATACTCGATGGTACCCCGTGTAACCTCACAATTTCAGCAACGTAGATCTCGGTTAGCTGATCTACCTTATAGGTGGTCTTTACTGGCAAAAAGTGAGCGGATTTAGTCAGTCGATCCACTATCACCCATATAGAATCATTCTTTCTCCTTGTTTTAGGCAATCCATTTATAAAATCCATGGAAATGCTGTCCCACTTCCATTCAGGTATATCTAAAGGTTGCAACATCCCAATAGGTCGCTGATGTTCCACCTTCGCTTTCTGACAAGTTAGACACGTTGATACATACTCCGCTACATGTTTCTTCATTCCTGGCCACCAATAATTCTGCCTCAAATCCTGATACATCTTTGTTGCTCCAGGATGAATACTCAACTTACTCCTATGAGCCTCTTCTAAAATTGTTCTCCTAATATCTGAAATTTCTGGTACACAAATCCTACCATTACATCACAAAATATTATCGGATCCAATCTTGAACTCTGTTGTCTTCCCTTGCACTATTAGATTCCTCTTCTCTTGAATTAAGACATCATCTTGAGAATTTGCAATGTCTTCAAGTAGTCCACTCGAAATCTTAATCATTCCGAATTTCAAAATTCTCGGTGCAAACTCTACGTTTAAGTGTAGGTCTCTAAAAGCTTCCCACAATTCTTGTTGTCTAGCCATAATTGTGGAAGACACCGATACACTTCTTCTACTTAACGCGTCAACCACTATATTGGCCTTCCCAGGGTGGTACTGCAGGGTGAAATCAAAATCCTTGAGAGTCTCCATCCATCATCTCTGGCGCATGTTCAATTCCTTCTAATCAAACAAATATTTCCAACTTTTATGGTCACTGAACACTGTGAACGTGCACCCATATAAATAGTGCCTCCAGATCTTCAATGCAAAAACAACCGCAACAAGCTCCAAATCATGAGTAGGATAGTTTCTCTCATGAATCTTCAATTGCCTTGAGGCATAAGCTACAACTTTCTTGTGTTGCATCAGAACACATCCAAACCCTTGATGAGACGCATCACAATAAACTTCATAGGGTTCTTCTGATTGCGGTAACACCAACACTGGCGAGGTCGTCAATTTTCTCTTTAGTAACTGAAAATTTTCCTCACACTTCTCCGTCCATGCGAATGGTTGATCTTTTCTGGTAAGTTGTGTCAATGGAGTCACAATCTTAGCAAAACCTTCAATGAACCTCCTGTAGTACCGTGTCAGTCCTACAAAACTTCGTATGTCAGTGACAGTCTTAGGCTATTTCCAAGCAAGAACTGCCTCAATCTTAGTCGGATCTACATCGATTCCTTCCTTGGTTATCACATGTCCTAAGAAATTCACTTTTTCTAGCCAAAACTCACACTTTGACAGATTGGCATACAATTGTTTCTCGCGTAAAATCTCAAGAACATGACGTAAGTGTTCTCCATGCTCTTCTTCAGTTCTTGAATAAATCAATATATCATCAATAAACACCACAACAAATTTATCAAAGAATGAATTAAAGATTTTGTTCATGTAGTCCATGAAAATTGCTGGTGCATTGGTAACTCCAAACGGCATAACCAGATATTCATAATGTCCATAACGGGTTCTGAAAGCGGTTTTCTGAATATCTCCTTCCCTTACTCGAATCTGATGGTAATCTAACTTCAAGTCAATCTTCGAGAATATCGCGGCCCCTCTCAATTGATCCATTAAATCATCAATGCATGGCAAAGGATAACGATTCTTAATAGTTTCCTTATTAAGCTGTCTATAATCCACACATAACCGCGAGCTTCCGTCCTTCTTCTTAACTAGTAAAACTAGAGCTCCCCATGGCGATACACTTGGTCTAATAAATTTCTTCTTCAACAAATCTTCAATTTGGCCTTTGAGCTCATTTAATTCTAATGGTGACATACGGTATGGTGCAATCGAAATTGGTCCCATTCTTGGGTGGAAATCAATGAAAAATTCCACTTCTCTTACCGGTGGCAATCCTGGAATTTCCGTTGGAAATACATCCCGATACTCATTGACAAGCATCACATCTTCTATGTTCACATTTATCTTTGCCTCCACATTAGCCAGAGACAAAAACTCATGAGTCCCTTCACTTAGCGACACTCAGAGTTTGCTAGCGGCTAAATACTTAACAACTCCTGGTTCGGGGAAAAGAACCAATTTACGAGCACAATCCAAGATCACATAATGGTAAGACATCCAATCCATACCGAGAATGACCTCGAGTGATTGTAGAGGTAAACAAATCAAATTAACCAAGAAATCCCTATTATGAATAGTTATTTGACAATGTAAACATGCAGAATTTACTGTCAAAGTCTTAGTAGGTGTGCAGACAACCAAATCAAAAGGTAAAGCAGACACAGATAACTTCAAACGATTCACACAATCCATAGCAATGAAGGAATGGGTTGCCCCCGAATCAAAAACTGCAGTTAGAGTGTTACCTGCAATCTCACAGTCACGTTGAATCAGATTACCAGATGGATTCCCCTCTTCAGCATTCACACAATAAATGCGTCCTCTAGCAGTAGGACGAGTAGCCCTAGTTACATTCACAACTAGTTCTACCTTTGGAGCCGTGCAATCCTTTGCCATGTGTCCTGGATTCTGACAATTGTAGCAGGTGAGAGTATTAGGGGTACAAGCGTTAGCATAATGTCCCTCTTCCCCACATCGGAAACATCGAACCACTCGTCCCAATTGTCTCCCGAAATTCTGGTTCCTTGGGCGATTCTGCCCACCGTTGTTAGTTTGTGGTTGATCATAAGGTTTATCAACTTGTTTCCCCTTGTTGTTCTGATAATTCACCCGACTGGGCCCTCCTGCACTAAAATTTCCTCCTCGGCTAGCCCTCTTGTTCTTCATATCCTCAACTTCCCTACATTTTTCCATGAGAACTTGGCAACATTGAATTCCCAAGGGCAAGACCGAGTCTTGTATCTCATACTTTAGCCCTTCTTGGAAACGATGACACATGACCGGTTCATCAATCTCTTCACGGAAAAACCTGAAATGCCTTGATAGTGATTCAAACTTAGCGGCATATTTGCCCACGGTCATGTTCCCCTGATGCAGTTTCAGGAAATCATCACCCAGCTTAGTCCTGGTACTCATCGGAAAGTATTTGTCTAAAAACTTCCTTTTGAATGATTCCCAGTTCACCTCCTCGTGAGCCGATCTCATCAACAATCTTGCACTCCTCCACCAGTACTCAACATCCCCTAATAGCATATAAGTGGCATAGTTGACCTTCACTGCCGCCTGACAGTTAATCATTTCGAAGATCTTCTCCACTTCTTGGATCCACTGATCCGCTTTCTCTGAATTTTCATCCCCCTTAAACTTGGGAGGATTGTAACGACGGAAGTCTTCTAACCCTCTTGACTCTGCAGCACAGATCTCTCTTTCCCTCTTTTCGAGATCACGTTGAGTCTTGGCAGCAGTCTGTGCAGCAACAGAAGCAGCCATGTTATTCATAGCCTTCGCCATTCGATCATCCCTATTAGCATTAGCTCTCGGAACGTCATTCCTTCTTGGGTACTTAAGTTCTTTTGTGTATAATTTTTGTATGTTGTTTTTATTTGGTTCACATTTATGTTCTAAATAATTATTTAATATATCTTGGTTGCTTCATAAAAAGTTTGGATTTGCATCAATATAGTAAGAGTAAATTATATTTTTGTACATATAAATATATCATCTTTCATTAATTTTTTTTATTACAACGGATACCTAAAAGTAATAAATGAATTAGTGTTAGAATTGTTATACTCAATAAATAAACCAATAAAAGAGAGAGGAAGGAGTGAACTACACTTACTTATAATCAATTGTAAGAAGTGTTAATTTTATTTTTTTTAACAAATACTCAATTGTTAAATGAATAACTAATTTACGATATTTCTATGTTTTATATAACAATAGTTTTACAATACTTTTAGCAATTAATTATCATAATAATGAAGATCGACATAATAAAAAATATTTTTTTTTTGGTTGCGAAGTGTAAGGGTTATATAGGGTGGAAATAGTATGGGCCGAGTTAGGCTTAGCAAGGCATAAGCTTGACTTGTCAAAAAATTCAAGGCATGTGGCTTATCATATGCTTAAGTTTTAGGCATGAGTCTGACCTTAATAGAACTTAAAACTAATTAATTAATTAATAAACCAATTAAATAATAACAACTCAATAATCTTCATCTTCAACTCTAAATTTTTTAATAAAAATTCAACAACCTTCACCTTCAATTCTAATTTCTTCATCTTCAAATCACCTAATCTCATATCTAGATCCAAACACTAAAAATTCTAATATCTCATTTTTCTTACCTCGGTTACTTATTCCTCCAGTATATTGTTTAAAATGGTCATAAACTCAGTTATTGTGTGCATTGTCAGTTGCCCATAGTCGTTGTGCGTTCAACAATTCAAATAGTTACATTTCAATAATATTTATTTTGATTTTTCATTCCATTTTTATGTTTGACTTAAAGTTCATTATGAACTAAACTCATTTTAGTTAAGGATTAATGAAGTATTAATTGTTGTTTATGATTTATGTTGTGCTTAGTTTTTTATTTATGCAAACTATTTTTACAATATTTTTAAATTTGAACTTGATAAATTTAGGTTTATTTTGAGTCTTTGAACTTGGAAAAGGAAAAAGATGGAATTGTTTGTGTTATATGGATTAAGTCAAGATGGTTAGACAAGCGATTGATATTAAATAACTAGGAATAACATTTATTGTTTGTGTTATATGGATTAATTGCGAATTTAGTCCTTCTATTTATACTGATTCACGAAATTGGTCTCCCAATTTTAAAAATCGATAGTTTTAGTCCCTTCCTCTAATTTTTCAACTAAAAAATAGCGACTTGAAATATTTTAAATAACGTGGCATATGATACGATGATGTAGAATGATTAACATCTATAAAATTAAAATAAAACGCTGTGAAAACTTAAATTTCAACTTTAGAATTTTTTTATATTTTTAATTTAATTAATGACGTATGAATAATTAATGCATCTAGATAATTCTATATCATAGAATTGTATGTCACGTTATTTAAAATATATCAAATCGACATTTTTTTAGTTCAAAAATATGAGAGAATGACCAAAATTGTCGATTTTTAAAATAGGGGACTAATTTCGTGAATCAGTATAAATATAGAGACCAAAACTACAATTAAACCAACAAAATATGAGCTATAAAAGTATGATTGGATATGAACATGAACCAAAAAATGACATTAATACATTTGAAAATAATGATGATTGAGTTGAAAAATTCCTAAGGTCACTCTTTTCATAACTGCTACAACATTGCTATAGCAATTTAATATGATAATCTTAATTTACTATTAGGCATAACATTTGAACCCGAACCCACCTGAACCGCCCGACATTTAACAGGGAAAAACTGTTTTTAATGGATGCAGGCATTAAAAAAAAGGTATATGGTTGTCACTGCTCATTACATTGATGAAAATTGGGATCTACAAAGTCAAATTTTGAGGTAATTATAATTTCTTATAATATTAGTTTGATTGAATATTATTTATATTAGTCATTGAATGTGAATCTTCTTATATTAGGTTTATTTATGTTCTTGCCCCCCATACAAGTGAAAGACATTGTAATGCATTGGTTGAATGTTTGATGAATTGGAATATTGATACAAAATTATCCACTATCACTTTAGATAATTTTAGCACTAATGATCCAATGATTGAAAAAATTAAGGATAAGTTGCAATTAAATACATTGTTAAAGGATGGGGTCTTACTTCACATGCGTTGTTGCGCGCACACACTTAATTTGATAGTAAAAGATGGCTTAGAAGTTGTGAAAGATGGAGTGGAGAGGATCCGAGATAGTGTTGCATATTGGACTGCAACACCTAAAAGGAAGGAAAAGTTTGAGGAGACTGCCAAACAATTACAAATCTCTTGCACCAATAATTTGGTTTTAGATTTCCGACTAGATGGAATTCAACTTATAAGATGCTTGATGTTTCCATTTTGTATGAAGATGTATTTAGTCGATTAAGAGAAAGTGAATTTCAATACACTTGTTTGCCTACAAGTTTATATTGGAAATTTGCAAAAGATATTTGTGGCAAATTGAAATTGTTCAATTCTATCATTGAAGTGTTCTGTGGCACTAATTATCCAACTTCCAATCAATATTTTCCTAAGATTTGTATGATCAAAATTGCAATAAATGAGTGGATTAAATCCTCTGATGCATTGATAAAAAAATGGCAGAGAATGTGTTGGGAAAATTTGAAATATATTGGAATGTGGTTCATGAAATAATGGGAGTTGCTGCTATTTTGGATCCTATGTACAAAATAGAGTTGCTTGAATATTATTATGTTAAGTTGTATGAGAATGATGCTAATGACCAAGTTAAGTCGATTCGACAGTTGTGTTATGATTTGCTTTATGAATATCAATTGAAAATGAATAATGGTTCTAGTAGTGATTCTCAAATGTTGGATGTCCACTTTAGTAATGTTAAGGATGATGGTTTAGAAGACTATGATTTGTATGTCAGAAAAAAAAAAAAGCTAGAGCTTCATTTGTCAAAACAGAGTTGGATGTTTATTTAGAGGAGGAAGTTTTGTCAAGAAGTCCTGATTTTGATATTTTGTTGTGGTGGAAGTTGAATGGTGTTAAGTATCCAACACTTCAAACCATTGCAAAGGATGTATTGACAATTTTTGTTTCTACTGTAGCTTCTGAATCTGCATTCAGTACCGGCAGACATATCTTAAGCCCTCATCGAAGTCGAGTTCATTGGACTACTTTAGAGGCCTTGATGTGTGCTAGAAGTTGGTTATGGAGTGCTGAGAAGACTGGTATTTGTTTTAAATTATTCATTTAAATTTTAATATATTTGAAATAGCTAATAATTTTGTATATCTTAAATTATTGTTGTTTATATTGTACTATGTTGATATTGATAGGTGATTCAAATTCTAAAGTGGATAATGAAAATGCTATTTTACTCAATGAAATAGAGTCTGACGATGAAGGTATTCTATTATCTACATTGTTTGATTTAAATTTGTCATGTTAAATGTTAATATTTAACTTTTATTTTTTAATATAGGTGAATTGTTGATCAGTGGTGTTACTTCACTTTCCAATTCCCGCCTTGAAGATGAAGATGAAGGAAGATGAAGATGATCGTTAGAAAATGCTTATTTAGAACCTTTTTGTTTTGATGATTTGGAACTTTTTACTATTTTGATTGATTAGTTTGTTTGAACTTTGAATATTTAGAACTTTTGTTGATCAAAATATTGTGACTTGTAGCAAACTTAAACAAATTTGGAGATATTGTGATTTTATTATTTTGATTATTGTAATTTTAGAACTTATGTTGAATGTTACTATTAAGCCAAATTATTGATTTTTTATGCTATGAATAAAAAAATTCCAATTTTTGGAGTGGGGGCGGATGTGGGACGGAGAAACCCGTCCCCGTTGGGTGTGGGGGTGGATGTTAAAAAGCCACCCCCAACGAGTGCGGGTGCGAGGGCGGTATTAGAATTGGGATTGCGGGGATGGTAATGCTTAAAAATGTCTCCGCCCCGCCCCGTCCCGTTGCCATCCCTAGTTACTAGTGAGTTATATGTTTAACTCATTTTCTTAATTTGATCTATCAAATTTTCTAACAATTGGTATTAGAGTTAATGACCGTTACAAATATTTTGGAGGTTATATAGTAACTTTAAAAGTTGGCCCTTAAGAAAAATAAACACAAAATTTAAAAGAGGAACACTTGAAAACCGAAAGTGAAGTGAAGAAGGAGAGAAATGTGAACAATGAAAACGAGAAATTAGGTACATTATATAAAAACTTGGTGCCCCAAAAATTTAAAGCCTTGTACAATTGGACTAGGAGTCACTGATTATAGTCGGCCCTACAAAGCCAAGATTGATTACATGTTATCATTATTCGTTATGTAGATAGAATTTGTATAGGGTTTTTGATTAAAATATCCTGTTTTTGTAATTTTAATATCAAATTGCCACACTTTGAAAAAATAATATTAAAATGCCCTATTTTTTAGCCCTAGTTGCTCATTGCAACATGGGGATGCGATCTCCTACTAACCCATTTTGATATTTTTGCTTGCCCATTTTGTCCTTATGTATATTACATATATTATATATGTTATTATTACATATTTTAAAAGTAATTATAACATTAAAATAATTAATTAAAATAATAAAAATGATTAATTTATTAATATTATATAATTGTTACTAATTATAATAATAAATAGAATAATAATAATAATTAAAATAATAATAATAATAATAATAAAAAGAAAATTATATTAATAAAATAAAAATAAAAATACATTAAATCAAAAGAAAAAATACATTAAAATAATAATAATAATAATAATAATAATAATAATAACAATAAAATGAAAATTCTATTAATAAAATAAAAATAATAATACATTAAATTAAAAGAAAAAATACATTAAAATACATTAAAATAATAATAATAATAAAATGAAAATTCTATTAATAAAATAAAATTAAAAATACATTAAATTAAAAGAAAAAATACATTAAAATAAAATGACATTAAATCAAAAGAAAAAAATACATCAATTTTGAGTAGATGTGCCAGCAGCGTTTGGACAATGTTTCTTAGTATGATTGTTGGTTAAACGGCCTCTATCCTTAGAAAGTTATACACAAGATTATTAACCAAATTATTCAATTTCTTCCTAAGTGATGAACTTAATATTAAAACCAACTTGTTTAATATTAATTCCAATTTAACAGTGACAGATTCAAAAGATTATTCAAAACAAAGATTCAAACACATATGCATTATCAAGATAAAGAGTAGAGATAGAAAAGTGTGCACCAGAGATTTTTATACTGGTTCGACTATCGATTCGTTAGTCTACATCTAGTCCTGAAATCACTCAAAGATTTCAGCCTTCACTAGTAATGTTTTGAGTATTTTTACAGGCTTTCCAGCACCTCACTGCCTATAACTTAACCTCAACTACTACCACAACCAACCTATCCTTAAGAGCTACTCGCCAAGCTCTAGCAAGATCAGATTGAGGTTTCTTTTAGATGATCACAAGCATCCTAAAAGATAACCACCAGTTTAACAATACTGGATTTCTACACACTTTATTTTTACAAAAGATTGTTCTTCAAAAAGAACTAAGAACAAAGAACAAAGATTCAATCACAATGACTTTCTCACTCTCTAAGTATTTGCCAATTATATTTTGTGAGTTATAAGAATTTCTCTCAAAGTGTATATTTCGCAAGGATAATGAAATTCTAAGTTTCTAGGTGTTTCTGTATTGTTTTGTATATATTATTTAAAAATTGTGATTGATTCAGTTTATATAGTTTCAGAAAAACTTTAGACAAATTGATTTCCCAATCAATTTTATTAATGTGTATTACAAGCTTAATCGATTGCCTAATTGATTATCGCGTTTCTGGTTTTTCTTGAATCTTGAAAATACATGAACTAATCGATTTGCTAATCGATTCTTTTAATGCAAGCACGTTAAGGCTAACGTGAAGGTAAGGGCTCCTTCCAAACTTCTAGTTTGCATTTAGGGACTTATTTGTGGTTTTGTGGAAGAGAATTTTGTTAGGGTTTAAGTGTTGATTTGGGGAAAATGAATCTGAGGCTTTATGGGTAAAATCTTAGAGTTAGGTTTGGACGATATTGATGAATGTTTCATAGGAAAATGAATTTACCTCATTTATGTATGATTTTGAGTAAATGAAATTTGTTGTGTTTGAGTGATGGGTTGTGTTGATTTGTGTCGTCATATTCGACGTGTTCATAATTGATAATTATAGAATTTGAGTTGTGTCTTGTGTGGTTTGTGTGGAAAAATGAATTGATGCGATTTGGTGTGAATTGTGGATTGAATGTGAAAGTATGTTTGAGTTGTTTTGTGTGGAATTTGAAAACCATTAAAGTTAAATGAGTATTAAGAACGGGGAATCTCTTAATGTCTTGTTTACTTAATGTGTGTTTTTTTTGAAACCGTTTAAGTGAAACGAGTATTAAGAACGGGGAATCTCTTAATGACTAGTTTACTTAATGTGTGTTTGTGAAAATCGTTTAAGTGAAACGAGTATTAAGAATGGGGAATCTCTTAATGTCTTGTTTACTTAATGTTTGTTTTGGAAAATCGTTTAAGCTAAAAGAGTATTAAGAATGGGGAATCTCTTAATATTTCTATTTACTTAATGTTTGTTTTGGAAAATAGTTTAAGTTAAATGAGTATTAAGAATGGGGAATCTCTTAATGTCTGGTTTACTTAATGTTTGTTTTGGAAAATCGTTTAAGTTAAAGGAGTATTAAGAATGGGGAATCTCTTAATATTTCTATTTGCTTAAAGTTTGTTGTGAAAATCATTTAAGTTAAATGAGAATTAAGAATGAGGAATCTCTTAATGTCTTGTTTACTTAATGTTTGTATTGGAAAATCGTTTAAGTTAAAGGAGTATTAAGAATGGGGAATCTCTTAATATTTCTGTTTGCTTAAAGTTTGTTGTGAAAATCGTTTAAGTTAAATGAGTATTAAAAATGGGGAATCTTTTAATATCTGCATTTGCTTAATGATTGTTGTGGATGGAGTTAGTGTATGCTCATGCATTTCATTTTGGTAAATTGTGCTGACCTGTGATAGGTGGCACCTCGGTAAACAGTACTGACCCGTGATAGGTGGTACGTTTACGATTTACGTTTTTGGTAAGTTGTGCTGACCCGTGATAGGTGGCACCTCGATAAATAGTACTTTGGCTTGTGATAGGCGGTACATTTACAACTTACGCTTTTTCTTTTAGTAAATCGTGCTGACCCGTGATAGGTGGCACCTCGGTAAACAGTACTGACCCGTGATAGGTGGTACGTTTACGATTTACGTTTTTAGTAAATCATGTTGACCCGTGATAGGTGGCACCTCGGTAAACAATACTGACCCGTGATAGGTGGTACGTTTACGATTTACGTTTTTAGTAAATCGTGTTGACCCGTGATAGGTGGCACCTCGGTAATTGGTACTTTGGCCTGCGATAGGCGGTACAATTATGATTTACGGCCCTTCGAGGAGGGTTTTGGTTTGGAATTCCGAGTCCATGCATTTTGGCATATACGCATTGCATTAGGGTGCTTGGCACGCGAGTCGTGTGTTGATTCAGGTTTATGTTTGAGTGTTTTGAACTTGAGATGTCATTGTGATTGTGTTGATTTTGCTAAGTGTTACGTTTTAAATTGTGTGTAAATGGGATGGTGTGTAAAACTATTTCGAAACTCAAGTTGTCGTGGTAATTGTGTTGAAATTGCTAAGTGTTATGTATTAATTATTGTGTGTGAGAGTGATGAATTGTAAAACTACTTCGAAGCCCAATTTGTCGTGGTGATCGCGTGGGAATTGCTAAGTGTTAAGATTTGGTATCATGTATGAATGTGATTGAGTTAGTTTATGTATTTTTGGAAGAATAAGCAGGGAATTCCATTTACCAATCGATTGGATGAGTTACAGGGACTTCTCTAAATTGACCAAATCGACTTACCAATCGATTTTGTAACTTGTCTTTCAAAACCATTTAAGAAATCGATTTGGAAATCGATTGGAATTATCACAGGAACTCATCCATTTTGACAAAATCGATTTAGTCAATCGATTTGGCCATCTAGGGATTCAGCCATTTTGACAAAATCGATTGGCTTTAACACAGGGGCTCAGTTATTCATTCAATCGATTTCCCCAATCGATTTAATTAAGACCAGAGTTCAGTTTTCACTAAAAACCTTCAGGAAATTGATTTCCCCAATCGATTGGCTCAGTTGAAATTCTTATTTTGAGTTAGATAATCGATTGCTCAATTGGTTCATCAATGAATTGGCCCGTTGTTTATTACTTGATTGATTTGAGACTTATTTGATTTCATTTTCACTTGGTAAGCATTGCGTGAACTTTTAGCATATGGAAAGGTTATTTTGTGCATTAGAAACTTAAATGTTATGTGTTAATTGTTCATTTCGGTTGGTGACCCTTTACAACTATTGTGGAAATCTGGGCTTTGCCCTCAGATGAGAGCCAGGACTATCCTACCGGTTCACAACCTGTGGATGGGGATGTAGATGGGAATGCTTGACTGGAGCTACGTTAGGATGATCTTACGGGGCGCGTGGAGGTCACTCAGGGTGTTTAGTTTGTTTTGTAGAATGATCAGATTAGGTTGACACAGAGGGAACAGATGTCTTTCGTTTGGGTTGCTTTTATTTTTAAACTGGAAGACTGTACCTATACTAATATTGTCAGCATGACATGTTATTTTCGATGGGTTACATGTACCACTTTTGATATGTAAATATTTTGAATTCATATTTTGAGAAACTTTTCCACTTCTTGTAAATGATAATGACTTAATTATTTATCCAAAGGTGTTACCTTATTTATTTCTCTGTTTTATTTTAATTTCTTTTAAAAAAAAAATTTCACCCTCGCTTGGAAAATCGGGGTGTTACAAATAACCCTGACAAAATCAATCAACTCATTACAAATTACACTCAAAACTAAATCAGTTATTTAACAAATAACAAACATAAACAATCTCTTGAATGCATTTCATAAAAAATAACAATTCAGTAAGCTAATAAAATAATTTTTTGAGATGCATTCCATAGCAAAGCAAACCTATAATTATTCCATTATGGTTTTTGGCAATGTAGTTTGTCCAATAAGTAACTAAGACTCCATCGATTAAGATTTGAGTAATATTTATCTTACTTTTTTATTTTAGTTTATTTTGGTTCTAAGTCCATGTAGTTTTTCAAATAACTACATGAGTCTTTATGGATTTAAACTTGGTCATTTTGGTCTTTTCTAGATTTATCGTACTCCATTGGCGTTCTTAGCTGATGTCATTTTGGTTCTTTTCCAAAGTAGTTCATCCAATAAGTGTCTAAGTCCCAATGGATTAAAGTTTTGGTCTTTAATAGGTCTATTCTAATAAATTTTAATTACTAAATGAAATGGTTCGTCGAATAAGTGTATAATTCTCAATGGATTAAGATTTTTTTTCTTAATTTGGTTTATTCTAGTCCATTTGGTTCTTAGTCAATGTAATTCGTCCAATAAGTGCATAAGTCTTAATGGATTATGATTTTTGTCATTTTGGTCTTTATTAGGTTTATTATAGTCCATATTTGTTCTTACATAATATAGTTCATCCAGTAATTGCATTAGTCTTAATAGTTTAAGTTTTTGTTCTTTTTATTCTTTACTAGGTTTATTCTAGTCCATTTTGGTTCTTAGACATTGTAGTTTGTGTAATAAATGCATTTGTCTCAATGAAATATGATGTCGGTTAATTTGGTCTTCACTCAGTTTATTCTTATCCCTTTGGGTTGTTAACCAATGTAGTTTGTCCAATACGTGCCTAAGTACTAGTGATTTTACGTGCATGAGTCTTTATTGAATAAACTTTGTTCATTTTGGTCTTTATTAGCTTTATTTTGGTCCCTTTGGGCTCTTAACCAATGTAGTTCTTTCAATAACTGTTAGTCTCAATGTATTAAGATTTTGATCACATTTTTCTTTACTAGGTTTATTTTAGTCAATTTTTGTTCTTACACAAATATGTTCGTCCAATAAGTGCAATAGTCTCAATGGATTAAGATTTTGGTCTTTTTGTCTTTACTAGTTTTATTCATGTTCGTTTTTATTCTTAGCCAATTAAGTTTGTCCAATAAGTACATTAGTCTCAATGGATTAAGATTTTGGTCCTTTTGGTCGTTAATAGGATTATTCTAGTCCATTTTCGTTGTTAGACAATTTAGTTCTTATAATAAGTGTGTTAGTCTCAATGAATTAAGATTTTTGTCATTTTGATCTTTAAGAGATTTTTTTCTAATCCCTTTTGTTTTTAGGCAATGTACATCGTCCAATAATTGCATAAGTCTCAATGGAATAAGATTTTGAACATTTTGATCTTTGGTAGGTTTATTCTAGTCTATTTTTATTCTTTGCCAATGAAGTTCTTCAAATATCTGCATGAGTCTTTATGAATTAAATTTTTGTCATTTTGGTCTTTACTAGGTTTATTCTAGTCCATTTTGGTCTTCGTTGATGTAGTTCTTCCAATAAATGCTTTAGTCTCAATGAATTAGAATTTTGGTCATTTTGATAGTTAATAGGTTTATTAAATCCATTTTGGATCTTATGTCATTGTAGTTTGTAATAAATGCATTTGTCTCAATGGATTAAGGTCTTCGTCATTTTGTTCATTATTAGGTTTACTCTAGTGCATTTTGGTTCTTATGCAATGTTTTTACGTCGAATAAGTGTATATATCTCAATGAATTAAGTTTTTGGTGATTTTATTCTTTACTATGTTTATTGTAGTCCATTTTTGTTTTTAGTCATTGTAGTTTGTAATAAATGCATTTGTGTCAATGGAATAAGATTTTGGTCATTTTCTTCTTCACTCGGCTTATTCTAATCCATTTTGGTTATTAGCCAATTTAGTTCGTCCATAAGTGCATAAGTATCAATTTATTAAGATTTTGGTAATTGTTTTGGTTTTTACTATATTTATTCTAGTCCTATTTATTCATAGCCAATGTAGTTCTCTGAATAAGTGTGTTAGTCTCAACCAATTAATATTTTGGTTTTTTGTCTTTAATAGGTTTATTCTATCCCATTTTTTTTTGGCAACGTAGTTTTTCCAATGCTAATTTTGGTCTTTACTTATATTATTCTTGCCCATTTTTGTTCTTAGTGAATGTAGTTTTTCCAATCAGTGCATGAGTCTTTATTGATTAAAATTAGGTCATGTTGGTATTTACTAGCTTTATTTTATCCGTTTGTGTTCTTAGCCATTATAGTTATTCCATTAAGTGCAGTTGTCTTTACTAGGTTTTTTTTAATCCATTTTTGTTCTTAGGAAATGTACTTCACCCAATAATTTCATATATCACAATGGATTATCTTTTTTGTCATATTATTCTTTACTAGGATTATCTTAGTATATTTTGGTTCTTAGGGATTGTAGTTTTTCTAATAAGTGAATTAGTCTCTATGAAATATAATGTTGGCCATTTTGGTCTTAACTCAACCTATTCTAATAAATTTTAGTTCTTAGCCAATGTATTTTGTCAAATAAGTGCATAAGTATGAGTTTATGTACATTTTTGTCATTTTAGTATTTTTGAGGTTTATTTTAGTCTATTTTGTTTTTATCAAAAGTAATTCGTCCAATAAATGCATAAGTACTAATCGATTAAAATTTTGTTCATTTTTTTCTTTACTAGATGGAGAGTACGTAATGAAGAGGAAAATGAGGAGGTTTCACACTGTCAAGTTCAAAGGGAGAATGCGTAATGAAGAGGAAAATGAAGCGGTTTCTTTTTATTAGTTTACTTAAAAACCCTTTCACAATGGTCGTCCAAAAAATGCTTTAAAAGACCTAACCTATTACAACGCTTCCACAAAAAGCGCTTTAAAAGACAATATAAAAAGCACTTTAAAAGACGGTATAAAAGGCGCTATATGAGTATTTTACAACACTTATAGAACAACCGATGTAAATGATTTGAAATTTAATTTTTAAAAATATTTTACAGCGCTTATGGATAAAAAGCTCTGTAAATGATTTGACGAAGAGGAGTAGTTTGTTTCTTTAACACCCTAAATCCCAAAATAATATATATATATATATATATATATATATATAATAATTTATTTCATATTCCTATAAAATTTGCAGCGGATAAACAAAAATATATTTCCATGAAAATAAAAACTTTATATTTAATTTAGGATACCATGTTTCTCAAAAATAAAAATAAAAACACTTTAAACTTATTTTATCCATTAATATAGTGCAATATCGATAAGCTTGATTTAAGTATAATTACTTGATTTAATTCTAAAAACATACTAGTACCGCTAAGGTTTTCATACAAAAATTCAATTCAAATTAAATAAGTAAAATACAAATTAAAACCCTTATTCCCGATATCACCTATCAGAGCGGGATTCCTCCCAAACTTGAACTTCAAGACTCATTACCTGTGATAACTGCGATTTCACAAACGCAGGGCCCAGCCAGTCAAACACAAAACAACGAAGGAGGTGAGTTTCGAAATCATGACAACAGTATAATACACGTAAGAAGAACACGCAAACAATCAAAATAGGACCATATCATTAAACTAATATTCCATCAAGAAAATATCACATTCAAAGGTCAAAATCACTCAAGGAAAGTTAATAGATTTCACTGTAACATCAAATTGTCTAAGATAAATTATCACCACACACGATACATATTAATAACAACAAAACAATTACAATAAAATGCAATGCTATGCATGAGCTTAGACTCTACTTCACAATGTGGTACCATTCTAACTCTGAAATACTTGGTTAGGAGGCTTGATACTATGCCACCATCCCGGTGGACGGACAATTCAAATTGGCCCTGTCCTCATAGATCCACTCAACTCAACCCGAGATACATATACGTGACAATCAAGGTAAATGTGTGTTGCGTGGTAGCTCCCGACATTTGGAATGCTACCTCCAAGTCACCTAGGAATTTTCCACCCGAATACGATAGGTTGTTGTTGTGTTTACTCTTTGGTTCTACGGCTGCCCGTCCAGCTCCCTTCTCTCTTCTTTGTTTTATTTTATTAATAATTAGAGTTCATAAAGTCAAACCCATTGATCTCTTTATTTATGTTTTACTATTATTATTTTTATTTTGTTATAATAAAAGTAACAATTGTTTCATCTCCTTTTTAATGTTCCTCTAAACACCATTTAGTTTTTCAAACATTACTTATATTTTATAAATTAGAGTAATTAAAATAATCAATATATAAAAAAACATATTACTAATGACTGAAACTTTCACATTCAAAATAATCCCTACAATTATACTTATTTCTCAAAATATTCATATTATATAATACCATCATGTTAGAAAATAGTCAAAATTATAAAATAAATAAATAAATAAAACAATAATATTTTATGTTAGTTACTAAATCATAATAAATATATATATATATATATATATACATATATATATAAAATCACAATTCCAAAATAAGTATATAAAAACAAAGAAAATCAAACACAATATTACTACGATCTCAAGACAATTATTTATAGAATAAATAACTAAAATAAGATATATTTAGAAATAATTAAAACAAGAGATACTTAAAAATGAATAAAATATAAATATGTACACACTTAACATTAGTCAAACATATAAAAAATTGTCATATTAATTACCAACTCACATAGACACTTAAAATGATATAAAATCTTGTTCTTTAAAATATTACACTAAAATACTATTATTTTTATAAAAATATATAAAATATATAAAATAATAAAATAAAATATTTATTATTTATATTGCTCATTAAATATAATATCTATCAAACCAGCTCATCATAGAAAGCATCCTTATAACAAAAATTACTCATAAAATTTATCAGCATATATTCTAAAATAATTTTAATGTCAAATTAATTATTTAAAATCCTATTTAATTAATAAAATAGTTTATTATCAAATTTAGGGTGTTATAGTTTCAACTTGCGATTCTAGATGGGAATGAAAGAGGAGATCAAAACGATCGCAAATCTGGTCTCATTTTTGCACGGCGTGTATTATAATGTTCATGGTCAAAGAGAAAAGATCGAAAGGAAATAGGTTAGGGATGCGGTGGTGTATACAAAGTAGAAAAAGATGGGAAACGATCTTCCCTTTTTTCCAATTTCTTTTTTTGTTCATTATTATTATTATTATTATTACCATTATTATTATTATTATTAATATTATTATTATTTATCTACCATTTACTCTTGTATATGACTTAATTCATAAGACACATTTTGCTCCTTTCTTTTATTTTATTTAAAAAATAAAAAATAAAACCAGTATTTAAAAACTAATTTCCTTAATACTTTTTTTAATACAATTTCCTTACTAAAATATTGCTATTATTTCAAAACTATTTTTTTATAAAATAAATAAATTAATCATTTAAAATACGCTAATAACTAAAAATCTCATATTCAAAATAATAACTACATTGATATATACTATTTAACAAAATAATCACATAAAAATACTACCATTTTTATAGAATAGTGAAAACGATAAAATAAATACACTAAAAAAAATTTGTAGTGGCATGTTTGGCCTCATTTTGAGCCTAAACACTTTAATTCTCTTTTGTTTGATTATCCAGACATGTGTTATATCTTCAGAGCTTGCACTAATTTGACTTGCATCACTTGTGATTTATGCATACATTGAGGCAATTTTGTTTGGTCGTTTGAGCATTTCTAACTATCATGTGCTAATTTGTATCCTTTGATAGCCCTTTGAGGCTTGCCCTTTTCTTTCCGTTACGAGCCACGTTACAAGCCAAATACTTGACTTTAATTAAATCACATTACTTGGAGTTAAGTAACAAATTTATTGTCTCGTCTTGGTAAATTTCTAAGTTTAGGCTTGCTCATGGGATAACAACTTTTTAGTCAATTATGGAAGCCTCATGGGATACAATGTTTCTAACTCATATTTTAACCTCACCAAATTCAAGTTTTTCATGAGTCAATTATTACTCAAAGGGTTTCAGCTATACATCGCGAGCCCCTAATGAATTATGGGAAATACGGTTTTCTCATTCATCTCACTTAATTTACACTCATGAATTTGAAGTCACTCTCCCCCCATGCCTTAGTTTGATGCTTTTGCACAATATAAGAATCATAACAATTTTCAGCAATCATGACATGTTAATGCGTTTTTTGGAACAGTTATCGATCACCAATGTCAAACGATAGACATGTTAATGTGTTTTCTCTTACTTATGCTGCTGGTGAAGCTCCCTTTCTTATTTTTTATTTTTATTTTTATTTTTATTTTTTTATTAACATAATTAAGGTTAACATACATGGGTCAAACCCATTGGTCCCCTTAATTATTTTATGTTTTATTGTTATTATTTTTATTTTTCTAAAATAAAATCAACTGTTAATAATACTCTTCCAAACCTCATTTAATTTTCAAAACATTACTAATATTTCAAAACTAATATATGATGAATTGGAGTAATTAAAATAATTAAATACTCATGTTATAATAATACTATCATTAGAGAATAGTCAAAATTATAAAATAAATAAATATAACAATAATATTTTATGTTAATTACAAAATCATAATAAATATTATATATAAAATCACAATTACAAAATAAGTATCTAAAACTAAAGAAAATCAAACACAATATTACTACGATTTCAAGATAATTATTTATACAATAAATAATTAAAATTAGATATATTTAGAAATAATTAAATTTAATTAAGTGCACATGTCATATTAGTCAAACACACAAGAAAATATCATTGTAATTACTAACTCATATATACACATAAAATCACTTAAATCTTATTTTTCAAAATATTTACACTAATATACTGTTATGTTTAGGAAAATATATAAAATAATAAAATATAACATTTATTATTTATATAACATATTTGGTCAAATAATTACAAGATAAGCACATCATAGAAAACACATTTATAAAGAAAATTAATCATCAAACTAATCAATATATATTCTAAAATAATTTTAACACAAAATTAATCATTTAAAATCCTATTTAATTAATAAAATAGTTTATTATAGAATTGAGGGTGTTACGTCCACTATAATAGTCATAGTCAAAGAGAGAAGATGGAAAGGAAATAGGCTACGGATGTGGTGGTGTATACGAAGTAGAAAAAGATGGGAAATGATCTTCCCTTTTTTCCTTTTTTTTTCTTCATTATTATTATTATTATTATTATTATTATTATTATTATTATTATTATTATTATTATTATTATTATTATTATTATTATTATGTATCTACCATTTACTCTTGTATATGACTTAATTCATAAAACACATTTTGCTCATTTCTTTTATTTTATTTGTTTGAAAAAAATATAAAACCAATAATTACCAAAATTAATTTTCATCATACTTTCATTTAATACAATTTTATTATAAAAATATTGCTATTATTTCGTAACTATTATTTTATAAAGTAAATAAATTAAAGTAATTAGTCATTTAAAATACACTAATAACCAAAAATCTTATATTCAAAATAGTAACTACAATGTTAACTATACTATTATTCAAAATAATCACAAAAAAATACTACCATCCTTATAGAATAGTCAAAACGATAAAATAAATAAATATAACAACAACAATTTGATATAAATTACTAAATCACAATACATATGCATAAAATCACCATTCCATTGAAAATAAATAAAAATGAAGGAAATCAATATCAATATTACTAATAACTCATAATAATTATTTATAAAATAAATAATAACATATATTTAGAAATAATTAAGTGCACATTTAACATTAGTCAAATATATAAAAAAATGTCACATTAATTATGAACATACACGTAGATGTAAAATTGCCTAAAATCTTATTATTTAAAATATTACACTAAAATACTATTATTTTTAGAAAAATATAATATTTGTTATTGATATTACTCTTTAAGTCCAATATTTATAAAATTAACACATCGTAGAAAGCACATATATAAAGAAAATTAATCATAAAATTGTTCATCATATATTCTAAAATAAAATAAATACCAAATTAATTATTTAAAATATTAATAAATTTATAAAATAGTTTATTATAAAATTTGGGGTGTTAAACTCAATACCCTCAAGTACAATATTTATGAAGATAAACAAATGTGTAACACATTATCAATTACTTCTTCCAAGCATAGCAAGTACCATCCTTACATGGTCCTGTTTCCTTTATAAACCAATTGCAAGTTCCACATAAATCTTCACCTGCTATGAATACGTCAAACCGTTTAAATTCACCATTCCACTGAAAGGAACAATAGAATTGTGTTACCCCAAAAAAACTATTTTTAAAAGAAAAACCATACATTTGATCAATCTGAAGAACATGAACCCCAAGATCATCATCAGCAGATTTGCAATGAACAGTTAAGTCCATACGAGTTTCCAATTTGTTAGTAATATTGACACGAATTCCAAGAACATTGTGCATGAACAACAACATCAACACACATATCAAAATATTTTTTTGGATAAATAAAGACATTGCACCTTCAATTAAGCTTTTCTTTGAAAGTGAATAATCTTTAATATATGAAAGTTAAAATAATTGATTGGAGAAAATCATATATTTATAGAATGATTTTGGAAAGAATTCAAATATATATATATATATATATTAAAAAAAAGCAATTACTTAAAATAATATTTTATGAGTATAGATAATTAATAACTGTTTGTTATAAATAATAAGTAAAAGTTATTGTATTTGAATATTCCTATCAAGTCAATCAAACTAGGTTATTCAAATATATTAATAATAACTATTAACAATTATAAAACTTATCAAATTATTGACCAAATACATTAATAA
>JBBPBT010000688.1:993783-1012894 GCA_037974875.1 Cicer bijugum
AAATGAATAAATAGACAATAAAATGAATTAATAAAAATTTACTAATAAATAAATACGTAATTTAATAAATAAATAATAAATAATAATTAAATATATAAATAGTTAAATAAATAATTAATTAAATAAATAACAAAATAATTAATAAATAAATAAGTAATTGAGTAAATAAATAATAAAATAAATGATAAATAAATAAATAATAAATAAATAAGTAAATTAAGTTAATTTTGAATATACATCCAGTAACATAGTTCAGTGGTATGTCTAGTCCTAAAAATTAGAATAAAGGGTACATGCTTAGTGTTACGATTATCTGATCATACGCTTAGATATTACTAAAAATTAAATTAACGGCATATATGTTACGTACTCATATAATTCGATATAATAACTAGGACTGCATACATACTATCCAACATTACCATGCTTTGATCAACAACCCTATATTGATATAAGTGCCTTATTTTAAAATAATTGATAGAATTGGGAAACTGTACCTGATATTTGGTTAATGAAACAAGGCTGGAGGCAATAAACAACAACAAATCCTTCTTTTCTTCTTTTTTGGAATTTAGCAATGTATATGGCTTGTTTTTGGCAATTATCAATGTATGTGCTTTGTGGTTGGAAATGGAAAGCACGACACTGTGCTTGGAAATGGAAAGCACGACATTGTGCTTGGAATGGAAAGTGCGCTTGGAATGGAAAGCCGGCAAGATTTTCATCTATTAGCCTATAACTTCTATATATATATGTTGGTAAGGTAGGGTTTCTGATCAAGGCCTGCTAGAAAACATGGGCTTTTCATGGCCATGTCCATTCTCACTATTATTATTACTATTATTATTATTATTATTATTAATAACTCACTTTATTAGTGCTAAATAATAAATTAATATAGCAACACAATTTCATTCCTTATAGTATTTTATTTAAATATATATTATTTTATTAAGTTACATACAATTAAAATCAATGATTTAAATCAATTGCTAAGGCAAACACATAGACACACCTAAAGAGATTAGAACACATATTAACACTCATATATAAAAATAAAAATAAAAGTATAATATTGTATCATTATACTATTTAAAATAAGTAATGAGAAATTGGGGTGTTACATTTTTCCCCATGTTGAAGAAAATTTCGTCCTCGAAATTTACCTGACGGAAATAGTTCGGGATAAGAATCTCGGATCTAGCTTTCGACCTCCCACGTAGCACTTTCACCAGTAGCACCTCCCCAGACAACCTTAACCAATGAAATCGCCTTACCCCTTAATTCTTTGGTCTTTTGGTCCTCAATCCGTAGCGGTAAGGTCTCAAAAGTTAGATTCTCTTTTATTTGAACCTTGTCTGACTCAATCACGTGTGAGGGATCGAAAATGTACTTGCGAAGTTGAGACACATGAAAGACACTATGGAGATTAGAGAGAGACGGAGGCAACGCGATCTGATATGCTACGTTACCGACACGTTTGAGAATTTGGTAAGGTCCTATAAACCGAGGTGTAAGCTTTCGCATTTTTAATGCCCGACCAACCCCAGTTGTTGGAGTAACTCTCAGAAATACATGATCACCTTCTTGAAATTCGAGGTTTTTCTTTCTTTTATCATGGTAACTCTTTTGCCTACTTTGAGATGCTCTCATTTTTTCCTGAATAATTTTTACTTTATCAGTAGTTTGTTGAACAATCTTAGGTCCTAACACAAGGTTATCACCCGTCTCAAACCAACACAGAGGGGTCCTACATCTTCTCCCATACAAAGCCTCAAAAGAGGCCATTCCAATGCTAGAGTGAAAACTATTGTTATAGGTAAATTCTATAAGTGGCAAAAAGCTATCCCAACTTCCATTTTGTTCCAACACACAGGCTCTCAACAAGTCTTCTAGGGATTGATTGGTTCGCTCTGTTTGACCATCTGTCTGTGGGTGGTATGCTGAACTCATCCTAAGGTTCGTACCTAAAGCGCTTTGTAAACTTTGCCAAAACTTAGAGGTAAACCTAGGGTCTCTGTTTGAGACTATACTTGATGGGATTCCATGCAACTTCACAATTTCCCTTATGTATATTTCAGCTAACCTTTCCATAGAATAAGTTATGTTTATCGGAATAAAGTGGGCAGATTTAGTTAGTCTATGCACAATTACCCAAATGCTATCGTACCTTTTTGGAGTTCGAGGTAAGCCTACCACAAAGTCCATGGATATGCTATCCCACTTCCATTCTGGAATGCTCAAAGGTTGCATCAAACCTGAAGGTTTTTGATGTTCTACCTTAGATTTTTGGCAAGTCAAACAAGCATACACAAATTCAGCAACATCTCTTTTCATTTTAGGCCACCAAAATATCTTCTTGAGGTCCTTATACATCTTTGTGGCTCCAGGGTGAATACTTAGACAACTCCTATGTCCTTCCTCTAGGATCATCTTTCTTAACTCCTCTACATCGGGAACACAAATCCTCTCCTTAAATCTCAAAATTCCATCCACACCTATTTTAAAGTCAGGTTCTCTCCCTTGGTCAATCGACTGTAACTTTTCTAAAAGATATAAATCCAACTTCTGACTCTTTTCAATCTCTTCCAATAGTCCACTAGTTACCTTCAACATTCCCAATTTAATACTTTCTGGTGTCACTTCACAAACTAAACTAAGGTCTCTAAATTGTTCCAACAACTCACTATGCTTAACCATTAAGGCGGACACACTCAAAGTCTTCCTACTCAAGGCATCAACCACTACATTGGCCTTTCCAAGGTGATATTTAAGTCTTCCTTGGTCAATCGACTGTAACTTTTCTAAAAGATATAAATCCAACTTCTGACTCTTTTCAATCTCTTCCAATAGTCCACTAGTTACCTTCAACATTCCCAATTTAATACTTTCTGGTGTCACTTCACAAACTAAACTAAGGTCTCTAAATTGTTCCAACAACTCACTATGCTTAACCATTAAGGCGGACACACTCAAAGTCTTCCTACTCAAGGCATCAACCACTACATTGGCCTTTCCAAGGTGATATTTAAGCTCAAAATCAAAATCTTTAAGGAATTCCATCCACCTACGTTGTCTCATATTCAACTCCTTCTGATCAAAAAGATACTTAAGGCTCTTATGGTCACTAAAAACCTCAAATCTGGATCCATATAAATAATGTCTCCACATCTTAAGTACAAAGACAATTGCTGCTAGTTCTAGGTCATGGGTAGGGTAGTTTCTCTCATGAATCTTCAGTTTCCTAGAAGCATATGCCACCACCTTTCCATCCTGCATAAGTACTCCACCTAATCCGGAACCACACGTATCACAATATACTACAAAGGGTTCACTCATGTCAGGTAATACTAAGATTGGTGCAGAGGTTAGTCGTTTCTTAAGCTCTTGGAAACTATTCTCACAATGAGTATCCCACACGAACAATTCCCCTTTACGGGTCAACTTAGTCAAAGGTAAGGCTAACTTGGAGAATCCTTCTATGAACCTACGATAATAACCTGCCATTCCTAGGATACTCCTAATCTCAGTCACGGATTTAGGTGCTTTCCATTCTAAGACACTCTCCACTTTGGTAGGATCAACAGCTATTCCACCTTTTGAAATTATATGTCCTAGGACACTTACTTCCTCTAACCAAAATTCACACTTAGACAACTTGACAAATAATTGTTTCTCCTTAAGGGTTTTCAAGACTATCCTTAGATGGTCACCATGTTCTTCCTTAGTCTTAGAGTACACTAAGATATCATCTATAAACACAACCACAAAAGAGTCTAGGTAAGGATGAAAGATCCGATTCATGTAATCCATAAACACTGCTGGTGCGTTAGTCACACCAAAAGGCATAACCAAATACTTGTAATGGCCATAACGGGTCCTAAAGGCGGTCTTAGGGGTATCAGAAGGTTTCACTCGGATCTGATGGTAACCTGACCTCAGATCGATCTTACTAAACACACATGATCCTCTCAATTGATCCATAAGGTCATCTATCCTAGGTAGCGGATACTTATTCTTGATTGTCACTTTATTAAGTCGACGGTAATCTACGCATAACCTCATAGAGCCATCCTTCTTCTTAACCAACAACACAGGTGCACCCCATGGTGAAACACTAGGCCTTATAAATTGTTTATCTAACAGCTCTTCCAATTGTTTCTTAAGCTCAGACAATTCTAAGGGAGACATCCTATACGGTGCCATGGATATGGGTCCAGTACCTGGTACCAGGTCAATGCTAAACTCAATTTCAAGCTTTGGTGGTAAACTAGTGACATCTTCAGGGAATACTTCAGGGAATTCGCACACAATAGGAACATCTCGTATTACCACTTTTTCTTCAAATTCCAATGAGGCAAGGATCATGTATAACTGGGCATCTTCTTTCAAGAGTGCCTTCACTTGGTTGGTGGATATATTGCTAGGCTTGTCCCTCTCTTCTGACTCCATGAATTCAATGGTTTTACTAAAAAAATCTACGCGTACACAGTTGGCAGATAACCAATCCATACCAAGAATTACATCAACCAGACGCAAAGGTAGACACACTAAGTCAACTCGAAAGTCCCTTCCACACACATGGATAGAAATGTCAAGACAAACACTAGAGGTATCAACAGAATCACTAGTTGGGGTATTCACAATCAACTCATACTATAAACGAGATACATGTAGTCCTAAACGTCTAACACAATCAAGAGAAACAAAAGAATGAGTGGCACCACAATCAAATAGTACAAATAAAGGAGTATCACTTATGAGACATGTACCTTGGATCAAGTTATCTTTCTCAGACGCTCCTGCACCACTGAGGGAAAAGACTCTTCCATTGGATTTAGGTCAGCTGGCTTGGGAACTCTGGTTTCCAGGCTGTGGGGTCTTCCTTGGGTAAGGGCATGTGGTGCTAATGTGGCCTTGTTGTTGACAATTAAAACAAGTAATTCCAGCATCTCTACATTCATATGTCATGTGACCCTGCTTTCCACACCTGCTACATCGGATAGGAGTAGCTAGATAACCATTATTACCATTATTGTTGCGCGAGACTTGACTCATGTTGTTACTATTTCTGCTACTAATTCCTTGTCCATTAGGGTTTCCTCTACCACTCCCATAACTATAATTGTTCCCATTTCCTTTTCCGTTACCACTACTAGCTCCTTTTCCAGCTGAAAAACTGTGTTGTTGATAGTTCAAACGACTTCCAGATCTACTAGGAGGGAAAGAGTAAGGTTTTCCTCTATTATGATGCATAGGCCTCTTGTCCTTCATGATTCCAGTGTTTCGGTAATGTGCCTTTTCAGCACGGCTATCCTCATCATAAATCCTACTCTTATTCACTAGAGTAGGAAAGTCGCGGATCTCTTGCATTCCAACCTGTTTCTTGATCTCTGGCCTGAGTCCCATTTCAAACTTGATACACTTGGACTTTTCTTCTGCTTCTCCAACATAGAGTGGATAGTACCTGGATAATTCCTCGAACTTAGCAGCATACTCCGCTACTGACATATTCCCCTGTTCCAATTTAACAAATTCCATCTCCTTTCAATTACGGATATCTTCAGGGAAATACTTAATTAGAAACATGTTCTTCAATATAGCCCAAGTAATTGCAGTCCCTGCATTCTCTAAACGTTGGCGCGCATTATCCCACCAATGTTCAGCTTCTTCCGTCAACATAAAGGTACCAAGATGCACTTTCTGACCTTCGGGACATGCCACTCCTCTGAAAATTTTCTCAACCTCTTGTAACCACTTTTGAGCTCCATCAGGATTATAGTGACCTTCAAATGAAGGGGGGTTAGCCTTGTGGAATTGATCCATCACCATGAATTCATTTATTTGCACATTTCCTTGGCCACCCCTGTAGCTAGTAGCTTGAGCAACAGCTTGAGCAGAAATCTGTGCAGCTTGGGTAGCAGCTTGCGCAGAGGCTTATGCAGTAGCTTGAGATTCAGCCAAAGCTTGGAGAGCCTGCACTGTAACTCTTGCCATGGACTTTAGAGCCTCAACAATTGCAGCATCATTCCTTCCACTAGCCATCACAACCTACATCAATCAGATAAGCCAATCGAATATAGTGAGACACTTAGGGAAGTGAGAAACTAACTTAGTTCTACAACACTAACACAATAATGACCATAACTACAAAATACATAACAGAGTACACAAGGAAACATAGCGAACACATAACACATTTACGGTCTGATTGGACAGACCAGCTCTGATACCACTAATGTGACACCCTAAACCCCAAAATTTTTATTTTTTTTTTTTTGATTATTAAGGTAAAGAATATCACATAATCATAAAAGTGTCACGTAAATTCAAAACTTTCCATCAAACATAATGAAATCAAAATCATAATGTCAAACAACAAAATCCTTTTTGAAGTATACATACTTATGTTTTAAACTCAGTGTAAATAAAGTCCCCACCCGATGTCACTATCAGAGCGGAAATTCCCAAAATAAAAATACTCCAAATAACATCAATACAATGCATATAAATAGAGTCTCCAAGACATGACGGCTTCTGCCTCTCGGATGGTATTAGTCATCACCTGCAACTTACAGCTCGTCTGCATCCGTCGCAAACGCCAAACACAAACAACGAGGGGGTGAGCATCGAAATTATGTAACAGTATAAAATACACGAGGAGAACACGCAAACAATCAAATTATCACAATCTCCAAAAACAGTCAAGTGTATAATATCAACGACTTATCAAATCCATTCATAATAAGACAATCAAAATAATGAAATGCTATGCATGTCCTATACTCTATACTTCATCATCTGGTATCATTCTACTCTAAAGTACTTGGTTAGGAGGCCTGATACTATGCCGCTACAAGAGTGGACGGACAATTCATGAATGGCCAAGTCCTCATAGATCCCCTCAACTCAACCCGAGACACATATACGCGACAGTCGGGGTACTCTTGTGTTGCACGGTAGTTCCCGGCCTTAGGGAATAACCCACTAATCCACTTAGGAATTCCCCACTAGGTGTACCACCAAGGTCTATCAGTCTTACTTTACAGTTCAACTGTAGCCCTCCACGATCAGGCTCATTCAGTTGTACTTCCCCAAATCACCAGGTTTGTCAGACCCTCCCTATATGGTGACAAAACAATCCTAACTCCAAAATCTACAACACATATCTCAGACTTACTCGATCATCACAACTCACTAAGTTTCAGTTTGACTTCACAATATTCATCATTGTTTATCTTTATCTGTCAATCACAATATTTGGTTTACCCTACTCACAATACACAATCCAATTGCATCAATCACATAATAAGGAATTCAACAAGTGGCACATTCTAATAATATCACAAATTCAATCAAGTAACAAAACATTCAAGTACATATCATTCATACATTAACAATCAACATAAGATTTCATAAAATCAGACAGCATGCAATCAAGATATAAATTCACGACAATTCTATAGGTTGCTAAATTATATTTTAGTCCTCACTATTACCATTCAAATTTTATTAATTAATTATTATTACTCAATAGGGCTCCACTGTACGTAGTAAGCCCCGAATGAACATTTGGGAATTTCGGAATTTCCGTTCATCTCACGTTATTTTATACTCATAAAATCGAACCTCATCTCACCCGTTACCTCTGTAAGCAATAAGCTTCCCTAATCTAGTTTTGATTTATGTACCAAACATACAAGTGCACATTAAATAGTTGCTTGATCTAATGTTTTGAATGAAGAAACATTTCAGGCATACATGAAGACACTACAACACTTGGAACAATAGTTTGCAACTCAAGGAATCAACCATAGTTGGAGGATGCACTTGAGGAAGATGCAGTTTCAGTATAGTTGTATTAAGTGTCTAGGTATCAAAGTTAAGTAATCAATCACTAGAGTCTCACACAAAACATGCCAATGAGTTTTTTGTCATTTAGTCATGTGTTATGAAACTTAAAACTGTAAACACTCGATTGAACAATCGATTGCATGGGTTATCAATCGAATGGCACGTAAACTGTCTTAAACAACTGAGGTCTGTAACAAGATCATTCGATTGTCCAGTCGATTGCATAATAGACTGACAACTCGATTGATGCTCAAATTCAAGTTACAGAGAGCACTCAGTCTGTGCCCACTCGATTGACCACTCGATTGTTCACTCGATTGGCAACTTGATTGTCTGCAGTATCTGAGTCACTTTGACCACGATACTCGATTGACCAATCGATTGATGCAATATTTCATATCACAGTGAGCACCCAGTTTTGAACAACTCGATTGCTCACTCGATTGAAATGAAATTATGGCATCAGGTCTGAATCAGTGGATCACGACAATCGATTGACCAATCGATTGATGCAATATTTCATATCACAGTGAGCACCTAGTTTTGCCCAACTCGATTGCTCACTCGATTGAAAGATTTTCATAGCATCAGGTCTGATTCAGAAACTTGATCAATCGATTGACCAATCAAGTGAAGCCTATATAATTCAAGATTCCAGAAACACAGAATATTCGACACTCGATGCAGCAATCGATTGTATCCTTACAAATTCGATTGGGCAGTTGATTGTCCTGTGTCTGTCTTGAATATATATATATGGTGCCTCAAAACTTTTTAGAAGAACAACCACAACAAGAAAGAACACTTGCATAAAAACTTTTCACATTTTCAGAACCTCTTGCTCTCAATCTTGCATATCTCTGAAAACACTTTGAAAGAAAAGTTTTTTCTAACACACAAAAAATATTCATTGGCAAATCAAATCTTTTGTGTGGTGCTAGAATGATTGAATACATTTCTTGATACTACTTTTCTTTGTTTGTGACAAAGACAATTCTTTGTAATTGAAGCTGTAACAAATCCAGTTTGGAAACTGGTGGCTATCCTTGTTGGTGTGGGATCATCAAGAGGAAGTCTACTTTGATCTTGTGTGAGTTTGGGGATAAACTACAAGGATCAAAGGGGTGACAAGATAGAAGTGAAGGGAGTTAGATTGATAGGTCGTGTAGAAGACTGGAAAATCTGTAAAAGTACTCGAATTCATTCTATAGTGGAAAAAGCTGGAATCATGATTATGATTACAAGACTGGATGTAGGCCGTTGGATCAACGGCTGAACCAGGATAAATCTTGGTGCAATCTTTCCTATCCCTCTTCTCTTTAATATTCAGCATTGTTTAATTGCTTGTTTTGCATGCTCCTTGAATAAATCTTGTATGTGATTTTAAGTTTCCGCTGTGTTTGTGAATTGTATGATTGGTGCATAATTGGAATTGGGAATTATGTCTAACTAGTTGGAGTTGATCTTAATTCTCTTGTTTTTAATCAAAAAGAAGTCATAGTTTTCCAACAATTGGCATCTGAGCCTGACTTTTTTAGAGAAAAACTCATAAAAGAAAATGACTTCTTTGGATTTCCTAGGAGAAGGAGCATCTCTAACCAGACCCCCTGCCTTTAATGGTACAGCATACATGTACTGGAAAGAAAGAATGCTTATCTTTCTGGAAGCATGTGGGCTGGACATTTTAGATGCAGTGGAAAACGGTCCTTACATTCCTAAAATTGCAGGTATTGTTGGATCATCATGCATTATCAAACCACGAGCTGACTGGTCTGATGATGACAAAAAGAAAGTTGGTTACAATGCTAAAGCAAAGAATATCATAACATCAGCTTTAAGTGCAGAAGAATTCTTCAGAGTGTCAAACTGCAAGACTGCAAAGGAAATGTGGGACACTTTGCAAGAAACACATGAAGGTACTACAGATGTCAAACGGGCAAGAACAAATACACTTATGCACGAGTATGAACTTTTCTGCATGAAGAAAGATGAATCTATAAATGATCTACAAACCAGATTCACCCACATTATCAACAATCTACATGCCTTGGGAAAAATTGTGGATAATGAACAGCAGATAGGAAAAGTCATGAGATGTTTGTCAAGAGAATGGCAACCCAAAATAACTGCCATTGCTGAGTCTAAAGATCTTGCCAACATGACTATAGCAACACTGTTTGGAAAGCTTCGTGAACATGAGATGGAACTACATAGATTAAATGAGACAGAGCAATCAAACAGAAAAAGCAAAGGAATTGCACTAAAAGCTCAAACTCAAAAAGCAAAAACTGAACAAGATTCAGAAAGCTCAGAAAGTGAGTCAAGTGAAGAACCTGAGATAGGTATGTTGGTCAGAAAATTCAAGAAGTTTCTGAAAAAGAAAGGAGAACAGTCAAGGAAACCACAGAATTCCAAAACAAAAAACTCCAACAAGGGTGACACCAGTGATAGCAAAGTTATAACTTGCTATGAATGTGGGAAAACAGGCCACATCAGATCTGAGTGTTACAAGCTGCAAAATGGAAACAAGCCTACTAAGACTAAGGGCAAAGATCAGCAACCTTCAAACAGAAAAGCATACATTTCCTGGAATGACAATGATGAAGATTCATCTGAAGAATCAGAAAATGAAGAAGCTAACTTGTGTCTCATGGCTAATACTGATTCAGAATCTGACAGTGAGGTAAGTACTACATCTAATCCATCTTATGATGAACTTCATGATGCCTTTAATGAACTGCATTCTGAACATGTTAGTGTACTTAAACAACTGATTAGTACTAAGAAACAGCTAGAAGAAAAATGCATACAATTTGATGAAGTTAATTTGAAACTCGAATCTCTTATAGATATAAATGAAAAACTGAAAAGAGAAACTCATGAACTGAAATGTGATGTAGCTAAGTTCAACAATGGTAAAAACAATTTAGAAAGACTTCTTAGAAATCAGAGAAATCTAGATGTTAAAACTGGACTTGGTTATAAACAAAACATGCATATGAAAAGGCATCAGAAATTTGTTCAATCTAAACAAATGTATGATAACTTTACTAGACCAAATCAGAAGCCATCCCCTGCTGTTACATGTCACTTTTGCTGTAAAAAAGGACATAAAGTGTTCAATTGCAAACTAAAAAAACGTGCCAACAGAGGATGGAAACAAATCTGGAAAGTTAAGGAATCATCATTTGAAACTAACCCCCCAGAACCCAATTTAAATTGGGTACCTAAATCCAAAACCTGATTATTTTATGCAGATATGCTTGGCATCCAGAAATCAGTCTTGGTATCTGGACAGTGGATGCTCCAGGCATATGACCGAAGACAAGTCCAAATTTTTGTCTCTGAACTTAAAAAGTGGTGGCTTTGTCAAATACGGAGACAACAACAAAGGAAAGATCCTTGGCATTGGAGATATAGGAAATAACTCAACTGCTATTATCAAGGATGTTTTATTTGTTGAAGGCCTGAAACACAACTTACTAAGCATTAGTCAGCTGTGTGACAAAGGGTTTAAGGTAAACTTTACTTCCATATCCTGCACGCTTGAGCATAAGGAAGTTGAAGGTATGAAATTGACAGGTAAAAGAATTAATAATATTTACATGATAGATTTTGATTCGTTGCCTGCAAATGATTTCTGTTGCTTGTTGTCTAGTGCTGATGAGAGCTGGCTGTGGCACAAACGAGTGGCTCATATTCATATGGACCACTTGAACAAGCTTGTCAGCAAGCAGCTAGTCCTAGGTCTCCCAAATAGGAAGTTCTCTAAGGACAGACTGTGCGACTCCTGCGAGAGGAGTAAGCTAGTCAAATCTTCCTTCCCCCCTATAGACTTGGTTCAAACCAAGAAAGTTTTAGAGTTGGTGCATATGGACCTCTTTGGTCCATCTCAGGTTAGAAGTTTTGGAGGAAACCTATATGGCTATGTTTTGGTAGATGATTACACAAGGTTCACATGGACATATTTTCTAACTCACAAGAGTGAGGCATTCTCAGCTTTCAAAAAATTTGCTGCTTTGACTCAAAATGAGAATAATACGAAAATCATATCCATAAAAAGTGATCATGGAGGTGATTTCCAAAATGATGCTTTTCAAACCTTTTGTGAAAATCATGGTATCAAACATATCTTCTCAGCCCCTAGAACTCCACAGCAGAATGGAGTAGTAGAAAGGAAGAATAGATCGTTAGAAGAGCTTGCTAGGACAATGCTCAAAGATTCTAATCTTCCCAAGTACTTTTGGGCTGATGCCATTAACACTGCAGCTCATGTAGTGAATAGGGTTCTCATTAGACCTTTTCTTAGAAAGACTCCCTATGAGTTATACAAAGGGAGAAAGCCTAACATCTCCTACTTTAGAATTTTTGGGTGTAAGTGCTTTGTGTTAAACAATGGCAAGGGACCTTTAGGTAAATTTGATCCTAAGTCAGATGAGGGTATCTTCCTAGGGTATTCCCAAGTTAGTAAGGCCTATAGAATCTACAATAAAAGGACCAAAACTATAGAGGAGTCTGTACATGTCAAATTTGATGAAAACTTGAACAGCACTCTTTCTATAGTTGAAAAGTCATTGGATGATGTTGTGGATTCTGAATCCATAGAAACCAGTGAGCCTGAACCTCCAACCAACCATGACTGTGTGGAACCTATTAGGGAAGTTGACCTACCTAAAGAGTGGAAGTTTGCCAAAAACCATCCCATAGATAACATTATTGGAGAGATTTCAAAAGGTGTTTCAACCAGAAAATCCCTTAGAGAGTTTTGCAACCTTACAGCTTTTGTTTCACAAGTAGAACCCAAAAACATTAAGGAAGCTCTTATGGAACCTGACTGGATAGTAGCCATGCAAGAAGAGCTGAATCAGTTTGAGAGAAACCAAGTGTGGACTCTTGTTCCTAGACTAGAGGGTAAACATGTCATAGGAACTAGGTGGGTTTTTAGAAACAAAATGGATGAGAATGGTGTGATTACCAGGAACAAGGCTAGGTTAGTGGCCAAAGGTTACAACCAAGAAGAAGGTATAGACTATGATGAGACTTATGCCCCAGTAGCCAGACTAGAAGCTATCAGGATTTTATTGGCATATGCTTGTATAATGGATTTCAAATTATTTCAAATGGATGTTAAAAGTGCTTTTTTAAATGGAGACATTAAGGAGGAAGTCTTTGTAAGTCAAACTCCTGGTTTTGAAGATCCTAAGCTTCCAAATCATGTGTTTAAACTTACAAAAGCCCTCTATGGCTTGAAACAAGCTCCAAGAGCTTGGTATGATAAGCTGAGCAATTTCCTTTTACAAGAAAATTTTTCAAGGGGAAATGTAGATAAAACACTTTTTATCAAAAGACAAGGAAAAGACATTTTGTTGGTACAAATTTATGTTGATGACATAATATTTGGATCAACAAATGACAAGCTTTGTAAAGATTTTGAAAATACTATGAAAGGCAGATTTGAAATGTCCATGATGGGAGAATTGACTTACTTCCTGGGATTTCAAATCAAATAAAGCAAAAATGGAATATTCCTTAGTCAATCAAAATATTGCAGTGATCTTTTAAAGAAATTTAATTTTGAAAAATTTAAATCCATTGACATGCCTATGAGTCAATCCTGCTACTTAGATAAGGATGAATCGGGTAAAGCTGTTGATGTGACTGTGTTTAGAAGCCTAATAGGATCTCTACTCTACCTAACCGCTAGCAGACCGGACATCATGTTTAGTGTGTGTATGTGTGCTAGATACCAGGCCAATCCTAAGGAATCTCACCTCAGTGCTGTCAAGAGAATCTTCAGATATCTCTTGGGAACCAAAGATCTTGGTTTATGGTATCCTAAGGGATCCACTTGCACTCTAGTTGGTTACTCTGACTCTGACTTTGCTGGATGCAAATTGGACAGAAAAAGTACCTCAGGTACTTGCCAACTTCTAGGCAACTCGCTTGTTTCTTGGCATAGCAAGAAGCAAAACAGTGTAGCACTCTCAACTGCTGAAGCTGAGTATGTTGCTGCTGGTAGTTGTTGCGCTCAAATTCTTTGGATGCAGCAACACCTCTCTGATTTTGGGGTGGACCTAGGGACTGTGCCTATTTTGTGTGATAATACTAGTGCTATTAACATTACTAAGAATCCTGTCATGCACTCTAGAACCAAGCACATTGAAGTAAGACATCACTTCATTCGAGATCAACATCAACAGGGCAAGATTAAGTTGGAATATGTCAATACAACTGAGCAGTTGACTGACATTTTCACCAAGGCCTTGCCTAAGGACAGTTTCTTCTTTATAAGAATGAAACTGGGCATCATTGATCCCAATGAAATCTGATCCTTATACCCAATTCGACTGCACAATCGAGTGTCCTGTGGCCAAATTGGCATTAAATCACTCAATAGTCGATTGTGAAATCGACTGATTGATGAAAACTGCCTTATTTTGTCAATTTGAAAATTCGATATTTGATTGCACAATCGAATGGATGGGTCTCAGTTTTATCTTGTTTATGTCTGTTCTATTTTATGTTTGCTTCAATCGAATGGGGATTCGATTGATAGTTTCTCAGAAAGATGTCTGTTGAAATTCTCATCATGTCAATCGGATGGCAAATCGAGTGTTCATGTATCTGGAACCAGTTTTTCTGATTTTTTTGTTTCGACATTCGACTGGGTAATCGAGTGATGCACTGAAAGTTGGTTAAAACTCGATTGGACACGCGACTGTTTGGATTAAGTGAACCACAAGTCAGAGAACATTTGGAAATCAAAAACCCGAGCATCGATTGGGTAATCGATTGACAAGTATCCGTTGAGAAAATTATAGTCGTTGGATGAGTGTAACGGTCATATTTTAAACCCAGATATGCAGACAGTCGATTGGGCAATCGAATGTCAACAGTAGTATATAAATCTGGACTTCACTACTCGATTTCTCAATCCAATACTGCATTCTGCTATCATCTTCTTCATCAAACTACAATCTATTCTTCATCCAATCAACATCTAATTCATATTACTCAATGGCTAGAGTTAAACGAACCGGTAGGAAACCAGCTGTTACCTCTGCTGGCCCTTCATCCAGAAATGTTCAACCATCCAGCTCATCTTCTTATTCTTCTACCTCTAGTGGAAGAACTCCCTCACCATCACCTCCTTCACCTCCAGCAAAAAGGGTCTCAATCCCTACTCATAAGGTACAAGCGAAGGTCAAAGGCAAAGGTATTGCCACTACTCCTGAAGCTAGCAAAAAGAGGAAGGTTCCTCCGTCTGAAAAACTGCTAGGAGACGCAATGAAAGAGCTAAAGAAGAAGAAGAAGCCTTCATCTCCACCTAAAAAGGCTAAGCCTTCACAAGAGAAGGTTACTGAAGGGAAGGTTGTCCCAGATTCTTTTGCCAAAAGAAAAATCCAAGATGCCAGAACTCTGGATTTTCCTTATTTTGATCAAAATGGTTTTTCCTTTCAAAACCATTTAAGGTTCCATGGTTTGGAAAACCTCCTTACCTGTTCTTTGGATGTCTATCCAAAACTGGTAAGAGCCTTCTATTCCACTTTCATCCTCACCAAAACTGGTTTTGTTGCTGAAGTAAAAGGTAAAAGAATGGCAATGACCTTTGAAGAGTTTTCAAAGTTGACTGGTTTGCCGTTCTGTGGATATACTATCGATGGCCGAGCACAAGACGCTCCTGAAGATGAAGGTTGGGAAAACTCCATCAACAAACATGCTGCCTTACAAGAGTTGATGATGGAAGGATTTGTTGAAAAAGGAACCATTCAAGCTGGTCAAATGAAGGTTGAGCACAGGCTGCTCATGTATGTGCTAACACGAATGTTAGTACCTAGAGCCGGAAATCAAGCAGTTGTACAGAGGCTGGACGTTGTCTTGCTATGGGGACTGTACAAGGAACTCAAAATGAGTTGGGCTTGGATTGTGCTGCTGAACATGCATGAATCAGCACAAGGGAAACACATCCTGCCCTATCCCCAATTGGTTATGAGGATTCTGAGGCATTTCAAGGTGTCTCTAGCCAATGAAGAATCACTCACAACCACTCATACATTTGGTGAAGCTATTGTCAACCAAATGCAGATAAGAAGGATCAACAATGTTTGGACAAGGACTCCAACACCTGCTGATCATGCACAACCAAGTGCTGATCAAGCCCAGACAAGTGCCCAAGCACCTACATCAGCTGAAGGATCTTCTGAGATCATGGCAAAGCTGATGGAGATTCTGCAACACCAGACTGAACACAGTGAGAGGATAGAAGCTTCTCTTCTAAAGCTTCAAACAGCCTTGGAATCAGTTCAGAAGGATGTTTCAGACATCCAGGAGCACTTGGGTCTCAAGATGTCTTTCGAAGACATTGCAGAGATTGGAAGGCAATCAACTGCTGAACCGAACCAGAACATTGAGATTGGTTCTGATTCTCATGGGGAGAAGACACCTGCTGAGGGTAATACAACGGTCTCTCCTCCTCCTGCTGGTGATAATGAGGATCAAGCCTAAGATTTTAGTGGTCTAGGTTTATTTTGATGCTATTTGATTGTCTCTGGTTGCTTGCTTGTTCTTACATGTGTTGCCCATTAATTTCCTCTTATATTTTGTCGTATGTCTTTTTGTATTAATGACAAAAAGGGGGAGATTATTATTTTAATTAATATGAGATTAAGTTGTATTTGATTCCTTGTTGTATGTGTTTGTATCTGATGATGTATATGGATTAACATTATGATGAAATACTGATAGTATTAACTCTGATGATCTGATATTGATTTTGTGCAAAATGCTGATGTTGTACTACTGCATTATTTTGCTGATATTGCATTACACATGTCCTGATTAATGCACATTCATCATCTGATAC
Source organism: Cicer bijugum (assembly GCA_037974875.1). Classification (NCBI taxonomy): domain Eukaryota; kingdom Viridiplantae; phylum Streptophyta; class Magnoliopsida; order Fabales; family Fabaceae; genus Cicer; species Cicer bijugum. The sequence goes on from JBBPBT010000688.1 coordinate 1,010,501, forward strand.
ATACTAAGCTCTGATGCTTTATTTTTTCATCTGAATCTAATACACGTTACACAAATTTGTTCACTCCCTGGTCATGCACTAAATTGTTTGCATCATGCATTCCAAAACTCAGGGGGATATTTTGTTTATATATAGAATCTCAATATTAATTGTATGTTTGTCATTAAATCAAAAAGGGGGAGATTGTAAGCAATAAGCTTCCCTGATCTAGTTTTGATTTATGTACCAAACATACAAGTGCACATTAAATAGTTGCTTGATCTAATGTTTTGAATGAAGAAACATTTCAGGCATACATGAAGACACTACAACACTTGGAACAATAGTTTGCAACTCAAGGAATCAACCATAGTTGGAGGATGCACTTGAGGAAGATGCAGTTTCAGTATAGTTGTATTAAGTGTCTAGGTATCAAAGTTAAGTAATCAATCACTAGAGTCTCACACAAAACATGCCAATGAGTTTTTTGTCATTTAGTCATGTGTTATGAAACTTAAAACTGTAAACACTCGATTGAACAATCGATTGCATGGGTTATCAATCGAATGGCACGTAAACTGTCTTAAACAACTGAGGTCTGTAACAAGATCATTCGATTGTCCAGTCGATTGCATAATAGACTGACAACTCGATTGATGCTCAAATTCAAGTTACAGAGAGCACTCAGTCTGTGCCCACTCGATTGACCACTCGATTGTTCACTCGATTGGCAACTTGATTGTCTGCAGTATCTGAGTCACTTTGACCACGATACTCGATTGACCAATCGATTGATGCAATATTTCATATCACAGTGAGCACCCAGTTTTGAACAACTCGATTGCTCACTCGATTGAAATGAAATTATGGCATCAGGTCTGAATCAGTGGATCACGACAATCGATTGACCAATCGATTGATGCAATATTTCATATCACAGTGAGCACCTAGTTTTGCCCAACTCGATTGCTCACTCGATTGAAAGATTTTCATAGCATCAGGTCTGATTCAGAAACTTGATCAATCGATTGACCAATCAAGTGAAGCCTATATAATTCAAGATTCCAGAAACACAGAATATTCGACACTCGATGCAGCAATCGATTGTATCCTTACAAATTCGATTGGGCAGTTGATTGTCCTGTGTCTGTCTTGAATATATATATATGGTGCCTCAAAACTTTTTAGAAGAACAACCACAACAAGAAAGAACACTTGCATAAAAACTTTTCACATTTTCAGAACCTCTTGCTCTCAATCTTGCATATCTCTGAAAACACTTTGAAAGAAAAGTTTTTTCTAACACACAAAAAATATTCATTGGCAAATCAAATCTTTTGTGTGGTGCTAGAATGATTGAATACATTTCTTGATACTACTTTTCTTTGTTTGTGACAAAGACAATTCTTTGTAATTGAAGCTGTAACAAATCCAGTTTGGAAACTGGTGGCTATCCTTGTTGGTGTGGGATCATCAAGAGGAAGTCTACTTTGATCTTGTGTGAGTTTGGGGATAAACTACAAGGATCAAAGGGGTGACAAGATAGAAGTGAAGGGAGTTAGATTGATAGGTCGTGTAGAAGACTGGAAAATCTGTAAAAGTACTCGAATTCATTCTATAGTGGAAAAAGCTGGAATCATGATTATGATTACAGGACTGGATGTAGGCTGTTGGATCAACGGCTGAACCAGGATAAATCTTGGTGCAATCTTTCCTATCCCTCTTCTCTTTAATATTCAGCATTGTTTAATTGCTTGTTTTGCATGCTCCTTGAATAAATCTTGTATGTGATTTTAAGTTTCCGCTGTGTTTGTGAATTGTATGATTGGTGCATAATTGGAATTGGGAATTATGTCTAACTAGTTGGAGTTGATCTTAATTCTCTTGTTTTTAATCAAAAAGAAGTCATAGTTTTCCAACAACCTCGACCGAAGATTTCGTCCAATGAATCTGATCTGCTAACGGGTCGTTTCTTTGTCGGTCGTCGTCTCTAATCGTCCGCAAGGAATTATCGCCACACAATCGCCAAATACAAATAAACTAATTACTATGAATAAATGAATAAATAAAGAAATAAATAAACAACAAAATAAATAATAAATAAACAGATGATTAAATGAATAAATAAAATAAATAATAAATAAATGAATAAGTAAATAAAATAATAAATAAAATGAATAAATAAGTAAATGAATAAGGAAATAGTAAATAAATAAGTAAATAAATAAATAAATAAGTAAATACGTTAAGAAGAAAATAAATAAATGAATAAATAAATAAACAAATAATTAAATAAATAATTAAATAAGTAACTGGATAATTAAATAAATAATAAAATAAATAAGTAAATAAAATAAATAATAAAATAAATAATAAATAAATAAATAAATAGATAATTAAATAAATAATTAAATA
>JBBPBT010000688.1:1017193-1038842 GCA_037974875.1 Cicer bijugum
TTATTTATTTATTCTGTTACTTATTTAATTATTTCTTTTATTATTTGTTTATTTATTTATTCATTTATTTATTTACTTCTTAACATATTCACTTATTTATTCATTTATTTACTTATTTATTATTTCTTTATTCATTTACTTATTTATTTAAATTATTATTTTATTATTTATTCATTTACTTATTCGTTTATTTATTATTTATTTTATTTATTCATTTACTTATTTGATTACCTATTATTTACTTTATTGTTTATTTATTTCCTTATTTATTCATAGTAATTAGTTTATTTGTATTTTGTGGTTGTGTGGTTTTAATTCCCTCGCGCACTATTAGAGACGACGACCGATAAAGAAACGACTCGTTAGCAGATCAGATTCATTGGACGGAATATTCAGTCGAGGTAAGGGGTGAGATGAGGTTCTCTTTTATGAGTATAAAATAATGTGAGATGAATGGGAGTATTGAAATTCCCATATGTTAATTCGGGGCTTACTACGTACAGTTGAACCCTATTGAGTAACAATAATTAATTAATAAAATGTGAATGGTAATAGTGAGAATTAAAATATAATTTAGCAACCAATAGGATTGTCTTGAAATTATTTATATCAAGATTGTATGATGTCTGATTTTATGAATATTATGTTGATTGTTACTATGTGAATGATATGTACTGGAATATTCTTGCTACTTGAATGAAATTGTGATATCATTTGAATATGCCACTGTTTTGGTGATTGTGTATTGTGAGTAGTGTAAATCAAATATTGTGATTTTATGGTGATTGACTGATGAAGATATATAATGATGAATATTGTGAAGTCAAATTAAAACTTATTGAGTTGTGATGATCGAGTAAGTCTGAGATATATGTTGTAGATTTTGGAGTTAGGATTATTTTGTCATCATATAGGGAGGGTCTGACAAACCTAGTGATTTGGGGAAGTACAACTGAATGAGCCTGATCGTGGAGGGCTACAGTCGAACTATAAAGTAAGACTGATAGACCTTGGGGGTACACCTACTGGGGAATTCCTAAGTGGATTAGTGGGTTATTCCCTAAGGCCGGGAGCTACCGTGCAACACAAGAGTACCTCGACCGTCGCGTATATGTGTCTCGGGTTGAGTTGAGGGTGATGTAGCTAAATATCACTAGAAGGGGGGGTTGAATAGGGATTTTTCTGTTTTAAAAATAATTTCTATGTGTTTGAAAAACTATCCTCTCACTGAGGATGAGTAGCTTGAGGATGAGATTTTAAGCTTGTTAGATTTAAGTTGAGCAAGAGAGTAGAGGTAGAGTAAGAGAGACACACACACAATTTTTATACTGGTTCACCCAAAGATGGCTACGTCCAGTCCTCACACCCTTGTGAGATTTCACTAACTTTCAAAGGGATCAATCCTCAACCCGAGGATGATTACAACTCGTGTATTCTTTAGCTTCACCAAGCTTACAATCAATTTTCGAATATTTCCAAGTGCAACTCACAAGGAAATTACAATGTGATAAGAGAGTGATTGATACTTAATACTTTCTCAAAAGATTTACAAAGATATAGTGTAGGATCAAAGAAAGTAAGAAGTGAGGGTGTTTAGCTCTTGATAGCTTTTAAGATGCTTGATCTTTTTATGCAAGTGTGTTGTGTGTCTTCCATTGGAGAGCTTGTATGCATTTTATAGAGATCCAAGCCCTTGATGACCGTTGGAGTCTTATTTCAAACAATCCAAGTCTTTCATCATATTTACGGAATTGCCATTATAGCCATCCTCACTTTTCTTGTAACTTGATCTTGATAAGTCCTTGTCAATTCTCTTTTTCTAGCAATTGCACAACTGTTATTTGACCATGTGAGCTGTGTTTTTCGAAGACTTTAAGGTCTTGGTTGGTTTCACCTTTTGAGGTGATGTTGACAAGAGAGAGAAAGCTTAGCCTTCACATGTGATCTTCCATTTTTGGCTTGTTTCAAGTTGCCTTTCTTCAACTTGACTTCTTCATGTATATATTCAAGCAAACACATTTAATAATCTGATTTTAGCCATTGCACATGCTTGAAGAGTTGCTTTCACCTTTTCTGGCCTATCCTCGGCCTATGCTGCCATCCTCTACATACTAGATATAGCTATTTTCATCTTTTTCTTTTGACCTTTTGACTCTTGATTTTAATGCTTTGTTTATTCATGTTTGATATTGTTTTGCATTTGAATAAACACATTTGTATTGGTGATGGATCAGATTGTCCAGATCTGTAGTTTTTCCAAATTGCAAGCCATCCTCACTGTTAGCAATTTTCATCCTCACATTTGCAGCAAGTTCCATCCTCGCGTTTGCAGCAATTTCCATCCTCAGATTTCAAGCATTTTTTACTTCTTTTTGATTTAATGATTAACAACCTATCTTCTTGTATGAATACACTCAAGAGCACATGTTAGTCATTAATCACAATCATAATCTTTAAGCAATTTTGTTATCATTAAAATCAATTGAGAGATTTTGTCTCAACAATCTCCCCCTTTTTGATGATGACAAAATTCTTTAGATTATGATTTTAAATAAGACAAAGATAATATGTTTATGCTCCCCCTCAATCATATGTGTAATAATTTTTAAAACTAAAAATCATTACTCCCCCTAAATGTATGCCAAAGTGTTGAGATAACATGATTTTAATCATACATAAAATATCATGATAAAAAGATAATAAATTAAAGATTTGTTCAACACAGCATAAACATGGGGTTCACAACAATTCAACTTTAACAAGCAACACAACACAACAATTTCACAGTTTAACACCAACTAGATAATCAAAAAGCATAGATAATCAAAAAGCATAATCATTCTCCCCCTGAATTTGGCAGCAGCAAAAAGAAATAACCATATGGTTAATCAGATAGGGAAGGCTCGACTGATGAGGATGAAGGAGATGGAACAACAGAGGAAGGCTGGGCTGGTAACTCAGGAGGATGATCTCCAGGAGCAATAGTGGGAGCCAAGTGTTTGGTAACCCATTCTAGAATGAGACCAAACTGAACCAATGAGTTCTGAAAGTGAGTGAAGCTTTGAAGGATTTTCTTCTGATCCTTCCTAATCAATTTTAGCAGGTTCATTTGCTTCTGTTCCTTGCTGTCCTCAGTCCTTGTGCTAGGAACCGAATCCTTAGGCTTATCATTTACACTGGAACTCTTATTTTGAGAGCTCCCAGCCTTGTCCTTTGAATGGTTATGAGTTGTGGCAGTGAAGAAGGATTCAAGGGAACTGAACCGATTTGTAACCTCAGGGAGAGGTTGGATGGGTTCTTCATGAGCTGCAACAGGAGGAATAGGAAGTTGTTGCGAAAAATCTGGTTGCAGGATCACATTTTCTTCCATTTGCATAGTTGGAGGAGAAGCCATAGGCATATCCATAGGAGAGGGAGGATAAGACAGATTTAGATCAAAATAAAGCTCCTCACCATCTTCCATATTGTGACGAGGGGTTGGTGTAAAGGTATCCTTAGGGAGTGGATCGGCTTCATGAGGAGGAGTTAGATTGTGGATTTGTGAAGCTTGAGGAGATGGTTGGACAGGTGAATTCGGAGTAGGAGAGTTATTGCCTAAAGATGGAGTATTAGCAGGAGAGTTACGCAGTGGAGAGGGAGGTTCTTGAATGAGTGGTGATGACATGTCCTCTTGTGGTGGTTGAATGGTGGCTGTTTCAGATTTCTGAGAGGGAGTAGAGGACTCTCTTGTTTTTCTTTTCTTGGAGGCAGGGAGGTTTTCATGCTTAAACTTCATTTGTTTAATGTTCTTGATTGAAAAGGTGTTATTGAAATGGACACACGGTTCATCATCAAGTGGGACTTTGAAGAATTTGAAAACCTTAGTTAGTAACATTCCATAGGGAGCAGACCTTGCCATCAAAGCAGCATTCAACATAAACCAGAAAATCACATTTCCTAAGTGAAGAGGAGAGGCAGTCATTAAGTGATGGATGATCATGATATCAAGTTCTGTGACTTTCTCAAAGCTGCCAGCTCGTGGTGCAATAGAGTGAACACAGATGTTATGAAGGATACGACAAATTGGACGGAGATTTGAAGCCACTAAAGGTTTTGGAGATTTGATGAGGATGTTTTCAAGAACAGAGGTCCTGGTGATGATACCTTTTGAATACCATCTTTCTGGTAAGTGGTCAGCTCCTTCATTACGTATGTCAAGAATTTGACATAATGTGGTTGGACTTATTTCCATATGAACACCTTTTAGCACCATACTGAAACTTGTGGAGTATTTTGAACCATTTGCAGCAGCATAGAATGCTCGAACTAGGCGAGGATATTGAGGCTCATTGATTTTGAAAAATGAAGTCCATCCTAGTTGATCAAACATTTCTTCCACATTAAATCCACCTTGTGTGATATCAGCCAGATCAATTATCTTTCCATTTACAACTGATTTGCTTTGCCATTTTTGAACATAATTCGTTTCTATATCAGCCGAATCAAACAGAGAGGTAATGTCACAGATTTTTGCTGATGAGGATGGGGGTTTTGGAGTAACAGGTTTAACCTTTTTGGGAGTTGAGGCTTTGGATATAGATTTCTTAGTAGGCGGCTGTTGTGGAAGTTCTGAGGATCGAGTTTCCTCTGAATCATCAGAGTGGATGATATAAACTGTATTGTCTTGAGGGATCGCATTTTTTGATGAAACAGCTCCGGACATGATTTTGGAGGAGCGTCTAATCGGACCTGAGAATGATGAGTTTTTCGATCGTTTTGGGGTGAACGAAGGAGAAGAGGAACTTTTGGAAGGCTGAGAAGAAGGAATGATGGACAGAGATGTTCCTTCAGATTGGGTTTCTCCATTATAGTCTGATTCCGTGCTTGAGTAAACCTCTTGATTTTCTTCTTCTTCTTCTTGATAAGAGATTTTTCGTTTTGCAGTTACTTTGGTTCGAGCCATTGAAGAAAAATGGTGTGGGAAGCAACTGGGCAAAGAGGTGGTTTTGAACGGATGAATGATGAGTGAGAAGGGATAGAGGATGGAATAGTAAGAGAAAGAGAGAGATGGAAGTTGTTCAGATGAGCGTGGGAGGAAACGTGTGAAAGAACGAAAAAATTAAATGCACTGTATGCCTATAGCCTAGCGTGATGATGATCTGAACGGCTGGGAACACGTAGCCGTTTCTGCATTGAATGCACAACATGAATTAAGGAGGCATGCGCCACGCGTTTTGACCAATGGGATAAAGAGGCGCGTGCTCTCTTCCTAGGCTGACAAGTCACGTGATTTTACACCAATAAGGACATTCCGTCCTCTGGTGGTTTTGCTGTCCTCACAGGTTTACCCTCAAAATGAATATTCATGTTTAAATAAAATAACAGATATTTTTGGATTAATTTTTTAAAAATTAATAATATAATACAGGAACACACTCAAAATAAATCAATTAATTTTAGACAAATTAAGAATTGAGAGTTCCTCCAAGATCTTTTTGAACCTATCCTCTTGGAGAGGTTTGGTAAAAATATCTGCTAATTGATTCTCAGTGTCAATAAAAATCAGTTCTAAATCCCCTTTTTGCACATGATCTCTTATAAAATGATGTTTAATTTCAATGTGCTTTGATCTAGAATGTTGAATGGGATTTTTAGAGAGATTTATTGCACTTGTGTTGTCACAGAGGATGGGAATTTTTGTGTACCTTAGCGAGTAATCCTCAAGCTGATTTTTGATCCAAAGTAGTTGTGAGCAACATTGAGCGGCTGATACATACTCTGCTTCAGTGGTTGAAAGAGCAATGGTACTTTGCTTTTTGCATGACCAACTTATTAGTGATTTTCCAAGAAATTGGCAAGCCCCACTTGTGCTTTTTCTTTCAACTTTGTCTCCCGCGTAGTCCGCATCACAATAGGCTTTAAGATCAAGATTGGAGCACTTCTTGTACCATATTCCCAGATTTATAGTGCCAACAAGGTATCTAAAGATCCTTTTTACCGCTATGAGATGAGATTCTTTGGGAGAGGATTGAAATCTTGCACAAAGACCGACTGCAAATACTATGTCCGGTCGGCTTGCAGTTAAATATAACAAGGATCCTATCATCCCCCTATATTCCTTTTCGGAAATTGGAGTTCCTTCATCATCTTTATGGAGTATGGAGGAAGGATGCATAGGAGTTCCCATGCTTTTGGCCGAACTCATTTTGTATTTGTTGAGTAGATCCTTGGTGTATTTTTCTTGAGATATGAATATGCCATCCTCTCTTTGTTTGATTTGTAGTCCAAGGAAGAATTTCAATTCCCCCATCATACTCATCTCAAACTCACTTTGCATGAGATTTGTGAAATCTTTACACATCTTTTCATTTGTGGAACCAAATATAATGTCATCGACATATATTTGAACAATTAGTAAATCCTTTTCATGAGTCTTCTTGAAAAGAGTTGTATCAATTTGACCCCTAATGAATCCATTTTCTTTTAGGAAAGAGCTTAACCTCTCATACCAAGCTCGAGGAGCTTGCTTTAAGCCGTAGAGAGCTTTTGAAAGTTTGAACACATGATTCGGCCTCTTTATATCTTCAAAACCGGGAGGTTGATGAACATACACTTCTTCATTTAAGAATCCATTCAAAAAGGCACTTTTGACATCCATTTGAAATAGTTTTATACCTTTATGAGTAGCATAAGCTAAGAGGATTCTTATTGCTTCAAGTCTTGCTACGGGTGCAAACGTTTCATCATAATCGGTCCCTTCTTGTTGATTGTACCCTTGTGCCACTAGTCTTGCTTTATTTCTAATGACTTCTCCATCCTCATTTAGTTTGTTTCTAAATATCCATTTAGTCCCAATAATGGATTTATCCGGAGGATGAGGTACAAGATTCCATACCTTATTTCTTTCAAATTGAGAGAGTTCTTCCATCATGGCTTCAACCCATGATTTGTCACCAATAGCTTGATCAATCGTTTTGGGTTCAACTTGTGATATCATGGCCATGTTAATAGAGCTTTCCCTTAGAGAATTTCTGGTTCTAACGCCATCCTCTATATTCCCAATGATTAGATCAGGAGGATGATGAGTGACTGTTTTCCATCCCCTAGGAAGTTGTTGAGAGATTGGATCAGACTCATCCTCTGCACGAGGACCGGGTACTTGAGAGGTTGATTGTTCATCTTCTTCATTTTTATCCAATTTTTCTAAACACAAGTCATCAAATTCATCAAAAATAACATGCATGGATTCCTCCACAGTTTGAGTCCTAAGATTATATATTCTATAACCTTTTGACGTTATGGAGTATCCTAGAAAAATTCCTTTATCGGATTTTGGATCAAACTTTCCCAAATTTTCTTTATTATTTAGAATGTAGCAATAACACCCAAATATATGAAAATAGGAAATGTTTGGCTTTCTCCCCTTCCATAATTCATATGGAGTTTTGTTTAAATTTTTTCTAATGGATGTACGATTTGAGACATAACAAGCAGTGTTGATGGCTTCGGCCCAAAAATATTTTTCAATGTTGGCTTCATTTAAAATCGTTCTAGCCATTTCTTGTAAAGTTCTATTTTTCCTTTCAACAACCCCATTTCGTTGGGGAGTTCTAGGACAAGAAAAGTTGTGTGAAATACCATTTTCTTCACAAAGATTTTTAAAAGATTCATTTTCAAATTCACCTCCATGGTCACTTCTCACCGAGACTTATTTTTGATCCTTTTTCATTTTGAATCTTTTTGCAAAAATGGTGGAATGCCTCAAAGGCTTCATCTTTATGTTTTAAAAATAAAACCCAAGTAAATCGAGAAAAATCATCAACAATTACAAAACCATATCTTTTTCCACTAAGACTTGGAGTTTTAATAGGACCAAAAAGATCAATGTGAATAAGTTCAAGAGGATGATTTGTTGAAACAAAGTTTTTAGAGTGAAAACTACTTTTGACTTGTTTTCCTTTTACACAAGCTTCACAAACTTTGTCTTTTTCAAAATTAATTTTTGGAAGGCCTTTTACTAATTCTAAATTTGCTAATTTAGAAATAGTGTTTAAGCTTGTGTGACCCACTCGTTTGTGCCAAATCCATTTATCATTTTCAATAGAAACAAAACAAGAATCAGTGGGTAAATCATCAAGATAAAGTTCATATAAATTCTTTTTTCTAATTCCGGAAAATAAAACTCTACCCGAGGATGAGTGCTTAACCTCACATAGAGTAGGCTTAAAGATAACTTCATAACCACTATCACATAATTGACTAATGCTTAGTAAGTTATGTTTTAAGCCATCCACATATTGAACATTTTCAATTTTTGCAGAATTATTCTTACCAATAATACCGGTTCCTTTTATTAGAGCTTTATCATTATTACCAAATGTGACCGATCCTCCATCCTTTATTTCTAATGACATGAAACAGTGCTTATCTCCCGTCATATGCCTTGAGCAGCCACTGTCCAAGTACCAAGGCTTTCTTTTGTTGATTAGATGAGGAACCTGTTTTAGAGTTTAAAAGAGACTTAGGTACCCATATAGCTTTGGGTCCTTGTTGGTTAGTTTTTCCTCTTTTGAGGACATTTCTTTTATGATAGCAAATAGAATCATGATGTCCATGTTTACCACAGAATGAGCAAGCTGACTTTGCATTATTAGCTTTCTTCTTAGAATGACAAATGTTGGAGGTATGCTCAAATTTTTTGCAAAACATGCATTTCGGCCTATCCTCTAGTTTTTTTGGCAAGAAAAAGTTTCCATATAATTTTTGTTTTTGAGAGCTTTCAAAACCAATACCAGCCTTGTCAAATATTCCAGATTGAGACCCCATTATCTTTTGAAATGTTTCAGTAGATTTGACAAATTTAGAAATATCATTTTTTAGTTCCCTAACCTCAGTTTTCAAAATTTCCTTTTCTGCATCCTCGTCAGGAGGATGAGTTTCAACTATTTTCATATTTAAAAATTTTTGTTCCTCAGAATGTTGAAATTGAGATTGTTGCAAATCTTGAATGATTTTAACATATTCATCATTCTTTTTCTTAAGCTCCTCATTTTGTCTCTTTATCTCAACAAGTTGGTTTTTTTGAAATTTACATGTTTGAGATAAAGTGTAGGAGTCATTTAAGAGGCTATCAAATTCACTTTCTAAACTTTCACAATTAGGACATAGATCAGAAATACTTACCTTGTCATTTTCTGGTTTTGCCATGAGACAAAGGTTGGCTTCTTCCTCCTTTTCTTGCTCCGAGGATGACTCATCACTATCATCCCAAGTCATCATCATGGACTTGTTTTTGTATGGAAATTTTTTTGAATTCCTTTTGTTGAGAGGACACTCAGTTTTATAGTGTCCCATCTTGTTGCATCCATAACAAGTTATTTGACTTTTGTCAATTTTTTCTTTTTGAGGGGATCCTCTATTCTGTCCTCTTCTGTTTATCATCCTCTGCAGTCTTCTAGAAAGCAGAGCGAGTTCATCCTCATCCTCAGACAGAGGATACTCTGAGTTTTCTTTTGTTATGCCATCTTCATTCTTCTTGGAAGATGAACTTTCTGTTTTGCTGGTTTTTAGAGCAATCATTCTTCCCTTTTTGTTTGGTTTATCCGCCAACAACAATGGTTCATGAGCTCTTAGAGTTCCAACCAAATCTTCTAATTTCATTGTGGTCAAATCTCTTGCTTCTGTAATGGCAGTTACCATTGGCCTCCATTCCTTTGGTAAACTTCTTAGGATTTTTCTTATCCTTTCATGAACGGAGTATACCTTTCCAAGAGATCTCAAGTTGTTTAATATGATTGTTAACCTTGAGAACATTTCATCAATAGTTTCCTCCTCCTTCATTTCGAATAGTTCGAATTCTCTTACTCCCATATCTATCCTTGCTTCTTTAACATGGCTTGATCCTTCGTGATGGATTCTTAGAGTATCCCAAAGCTCCTTAGCATTTTTGCATTGTTCAACTCAATCATATTCTTCCCTGCTCAAAGCACACGTTAGAAATAAATGAGCTTTAGAGTTTAGGAGTACCTTTGCATTTTCATCCGCCGTCCATTGTGCTTGAGGTTTCTCATCGGAGGTTGCATCTGCGTTGTTGGTTCTAATGACATGGTCTCCATTTTCCACCACAGACCACATGTTGATGTCTTGTGATACGAGAAATAGCCTCATCTTACCTTTCCAGTGATAGTAATCAATACCATCAAAGTAGGGAGGTCGACTGGATGATCCTCCTTCAGGAATATACTTAGCTTTTGACATTTTTCTTTTTGGATCTTTTTCTCTTACACTGTTAGGTGTATTTTTTTGAGAACCTTGCTCTGATGCCAATTGATGTAGCTAAATATCACTAGAAGGGGGGGTTGAATAGGGATTTTTCTGTTTTAAAAATAATTTCTATGTGTTTGAAAAACTATCCTCTCACTGAGGATGAGTAGCTTGAGGATGAGATTTTAAGCTTGTTAGATTTAAGTTGAGCAAGAGAGTAGAGGTAGAGTAAGAGAGACACACACACAATTTTTATACTGGTTCACCCAAAGATGGCTACGTCCAGTCCTCACACCCTTGTGAGATTTCACTAACTTTCAAAGGGATCAATCCTCAACCCGAGGATGATTACAACTCGTGTATTCTTTAGCTTCACCAAGCTTACAATCAATTTTCGAATATTTCCAAGTGCAACTCACAAGGAAATTACAATGTGATAAGAGAGTGATTGATACTTAATACTTTCTCAAAAGATTTACAAAGATATAGTGTAGGATCAAAGAAAGTAAGAAGTGAGGGTGTTTAGCTCTTGATAGCTTTTAAGATGCTTGATCTTTTTATGCAAGTGTGTTGTGTGTCTTCCATTGGAGAGCTTGTATGCATTTTATAGAGATCCAAGCCCTTGATGACCGTTGGAGTCTTATTTCAAACAATCCAAGTCTTTCATCATATTTACGGAATTGCCATTATAGCCATCCTCACTTTTCTTGTAACTTGATCTTGATAAGTCCTTGTCAATTCTCTTTTTCCAGCAATTGCACAACTGTTATTTGACCATGTGAGCTGTGTTTTTCGAAGACTTTAAGGTCTTGGTTGGTTTCACCTTTTGAGGTGATGTTGACAAGAGAGAGAAAGCTTAGCCTTCTCATGTGATCTTCCATTTTTGGCTTGTTTCAAGTTGCCTTTCTTCAACTTGACTTCTTCATGTATATATTCAAGCAAACACATTTAATAATCTGATTTTAGCCATTGCACATGCTTGAAGAGTTGCTTTCACCTTTTCTGGCCTATCCTCGGCCTATGCTGCCATCCTCTACATACTAGATATAGCTATTTTCATCTTTTTCTTTTGACCTTTTGACTCTTGATTTTAATGCTTTGTTTATTCATGTTTGATATTGTTTTGCATTTGAATAAACACATTTGTATTGGTGATGGATCAGATTGTCCAGATCTGTAGTTTTTCCAAATTGCAAGCCATCCTCACTGTTAGCAATTTTCATCCTCACATTTGCAGCAAGTTCCATCCTCGCGTTTGCAGCAATTTCCATCATCAGATTTCAAGCATTTTTTACTTCTTTTTGCTTTAATGATTAACAACCTATCTTCTTGTATGAATACACTCAAGAGCACATGTTAGTCATTAATCACAATCATAATCTTTAAGCAATTTTGTTATCATTAAAATCAATTGAGAGATTTTGTCTCAACAGAGGGGATCTATGAGGACTTGGCCATTCATGAATTGTCCGTCCACTCTTGTAGTGGCATAGTATTAGGCCTCCTAACCAAGTACTTCAGAGTAGAATGGTACCAAATGATGAAGTATAGAGTATAGGACATGCATAACATTTCACTATTTTGATTGCCTTATTATGGATGGGTTTGACAAGTCGTTGATATTATACATTTGACTGCTTTTGGAGATTGTGATAATTTGATTGTTTGCGTGTTCTCCTCGTGTATTTTATACTATTACATAATTTCGACACTCACCCCTCGTTGTTTGTGTTTGGCGTTTGCGATGGACGCAGACGAGCTGTAAGTTGCAGGTGATGACTAATACTATCAGAGAGGCGGAAGCCGTCCTGTCTTGGAGACTCTATTTATATGTGTTCGTTGTACTGATGGTAATTGAAGTATTTTTATTTTGGGAATTCCCGCTCTGATAGTGACATCGGGTGGGGACTTTATTTACACTGAATTTAAAACATAAGTACGTGTATTTCAAAAAGGATTTTGTTGTTTGACATTATGATTTCGATTTCAGTATGTTTGATGGAAATTTTAAATTCACGTGACATGTTTATGATTATGAGATATTCAACATTTTGTCGTAAAAAAAAAAAATTAATTGGGGTTTAGGGTGTCATATTTACTAGGTTTATTCTAGTCCATTTGGGTTCTTCGTTGATGTAGTTCTTCCAATAAATGCTTTAGTCTCAATGAATTAGAATTTTGGTCATTTTGATAGTTAATAGGTTTATTAAATCCATTTTGGATCTTAGGCAATGTATTATGCAAATAAGTGTATAAGTCCCAATGGATTAAGGTTTTCATCATTTTGTTCATTATTAGGTTTATTCTAGTGCATTTTGGTTCTTATGCAATGTTTTTATGTCAAATAAGTGATTATATCTCAATGAATTAAGTTTTTGGTGATTTTATTCTTTACTATGTTTATTGTAGTCCATTTTTATTTTTAGTCATTGTTGTTTGTAATAAATGCATTTGTCTCAATGAAATAAGATTTTGGTCATTTTCTTCTTCACTCGACTTATTCTAATTCATTTTGGTTATTAGCCAATTTAGTTTGTCCATAAGTGCGTAAGTATCAATTTATTAAGATTTTGGTAATTGTTTTGGTTTTTACTAGATTTATTCTAGTCCTATTTTTTTCTTAGCCAATGTAGTTCTCCGAATATGTGTGTTAGTCTCAATCGATTAATATTTTCGTCTTTTTTGTCTTTAATAGGTTTGTTCTATCCCATTTTTGTTTTTGGCAACATAGTTTTTCCAAAGCTAATTTTGGTCTTTACTTATATTATTCTTGCCCATTTTTGTCCTTAGTGAATGTAGTTTTTCCAATGAATTCATGAGTCTTTATTGATTAAAATTAAGTCATGTTGGTATTTACAAGCTTTATTTTATCCGTTTGTGTTCTTAGTCATTATAGTTATTCCATTAAGTGCAGTTGTCTTTACGAGGTTTTAATTAATCCATTTTTGTTCAATAATTTCATATATCACGATGGATTATGTTTTTTGTCATATTATTCTTTACTAGGATTATTTTAGTCAATTTTGATTCTTAGTGATTGTAGTTTTTCTAATAAGTGAATTAGTCTCAATGAAATATAATGTTGTCCATTTTGGTCTTAACTCAACTTATTCTAATAAATTTTGGTTCTTAGCCAATGTATTTTGTCAAATAAGTGCATAAGTGTCAGTTTATGTAGATTTTTGTCATTTTATTATTTTTGAGGTTTATTCTAGTCTATTTTTGTTCTTATCAAAAGTTGTTCGTCCAATAAATGCCGAAGTACTAATCGATTAAAATTTTGTTCATTTTTTTCTTTACAAGATGGAGAGTACGTAATGAAGAGGAAAATGAGGAGGTTTCGCACTTCCAAGTTCAAAGGGAGAAAACGTAATGAAGAGGAAAATGAAGCTGTTTCTTATTATCGGTTTACTTAAAAACCCTTTTACAATGGTTTTCTAAAAAACGCTTTAAAAGACCTAACCTATTACAGCACTTCCACAAAAAGACTATAAAAAACACTTTAAAAGACGGTACAAAAGACGCTATATGAGTATTTTACAGCGCTTATAGAACAACCGATGTAAATGATTTGTAATTTAATTTTTAAAAGTCTTTTACAACGCTTATGGATACAAAGCTCTGTAAATGATTTGACAAAGAGGAATAGATTGTTTCAACTTGCGATTCTAGTTGGGAATGAAAGAGGAGATCAAAACGATCGCAAATCTGATCTCATTTTTGAACGGCGTCTATAATAATGGCCATGGTCAAAGAGAAAAGATGGAAAGGAAATAGGTTGCGGTGGTGTATACAAAGTAGAAAAAGATGGGAAACGGTCTTCCCTTTTTTCCTATTTCTTTTTTGGTTCATTATTATTATTATTATTATTATTATTATTATTATTATTATTATTATTATATGACTTAATCCATAAAACACATTTTGCTCCTTTATTTTATTTTATTTAAAAAAAAATAAACAAATAATTAACAACTAATTTCCTTAATACTTTTTTTAATACAATTTCCTTGCTAAATTATTGCTATTATTTCGAAACTATTTTTTATAAAATAAATAAATTAAATTAATTAATCATTTAAAATACATTAATAACCAAAAATCTCATATTCAAAATAATAACTACATTGATAACTATGCTATTTTACAAAATAATCGCATAAAAATACTACCATTTTTATAAAATAGTGAAAACGATAAAATAAATACACTAAAAACAATTTGTAGTGGCATGTTTGGCCTCATTTTGAAAGTTCGTACTCTCTTTTATTATCCTAGTTGTGAGCTTTTGAGCTTAAACACTTTAATTCTCTTTTGTTTGATTATCCAGACATGTGTTATATCTTCAGAGCTTGCACTAATTCGACTTGCATCGCTTATGATTTATGCATACATTGAGGCAATTTTGTTTGGTCGTTTGAGCATTTCTAACCATCATGTGCAAATTTGTATCCTTTGATAGCCCTTTGAGGCTTGCCTGTTGGGGGATACGACCTCTGATTTGCGGAAGAATTATGCAGAATAATGTCTATTCTAACAATATGCGCAACAGTTTAATAAATTCGAAATTTACTAAACACAAGATTAAACAAGGTCCCTAATAAACAATTCTAATGAATGTCAAACTATATGGATCATGGTATATATGTGGAGAAATGCATCAGAAACAGTTATTATACAAGATATTGATTTTCATGCAATCATGTTAAGACAATTAATCATGCGAATTCACTTAACATAGAATCTTTATCATGCATTCAATCAATATCAGAAATGTAATAATTGCAGAAATTTAAACGTGATAAGGGAAAGAAAAGTGTACGCAGATTTTTATACTAGTTCAGCCGTCCCGTGACGACCTACATCCAGTCCCAAGATCCAACTAGATCTTAGCCTTTCCTATAGAACTTCTTAGAATCAGTTTACAGATTTTTACACAGCGCCTCGCACCAATCTTAAACTATTCTACTTGTTCTATCTTTCCCTCCCTGAATACCCAAGTTTAAGTCCCATAAACTTGACCAAGAATCCAGTCAAGTGTCTTCTTGTTGACAGCCCTCAACCTCGAAGAACACCACCAGTAACTACTGGATTTTCTCAAAGTAATTTCGTTACAGAAAATGATTTACATAATTTGAAACAGATCAATTATACAATGTTCTTGATCTTTCTTCTTCTCAAAGCAATCTTTCTCAATTCAGTCTTTTTCAATCCTCATTAATCACAAGTGTTGGGGGCTGAAAAAGATGTTCAAAGTAATATCAGTTGAGAAAGAGTTAGTGGTAAAATGTGTATTGTTATTGTATCAATATTGTCCTTGGTTATCAAGTTATGAGAAGAAGAGTATGAAGGCAGTTTATATAGTATTAGGAAAAACAACATATGAATCGATTTGACCAATCGATTCATTAAAGTTATAAAGCGCACTAATCGATTTGTCCAATCGATTTCGCGAATCTTGTTTTTCTTGAATCTTGAAACTGCACATACTAATCGATTTAACTAATCGATTATTTTAAATGAGTTCTTCAGACTTGGATGAATGTTCATATTTGAATCGATGTTCATAATCGACCTGGAGTGTTTTGTTCAAACAACGAGATCAAAACAATCGATGTACTCAATCAATTCAAACATTGCAGTCATCTCTATTTCTAAAATTTTTTGTACCAATCGCTTTAGTCAATCGATTTCACTGGTTCTAGGGACACAGTGATTTTCACAAATCGATTTGCCTAACCGATTTTGGACTTAAGTCTGAAGCACTTTTCAACAGTTGGTTCATTCAATCGATTTACCAAGTCGATTGATGCCAAACTTATTTCAAAAGAAATAAAAACATAGATTGTGCTAATCGACTGTGTATGTTCCAGACCAAGGTTATTTTGAAGCTTATGTTAGTGAATCGATTTGCCTAATCGATTGAGTAATCATTGGTTTGGCTCTGGGACATTCACACTCGATTGTGTCAATCGATGTAGACAAACAAAAAATAAAGTGATTGGATTAATCGATTTGCCAAATCGATTAGCTTGCAAGGCATGCCACTGACTTGCACATTTTAATTTCATTAAGTGTACCAATCGATTTGTCTAATCGGTGTAAAAATTCAGTTCAGTCTTGATGAATTAAACAATCGATTTGCCTAATCGATTAGGGGCAAACTGGCTCTCTGACTTGCACAATTTATTTTCCAATAAATGTACCAATCGATTTGCCTAGTCGATTGATAGCCTGTTTGATTTTTAAGAATATGTGCAAATCGATTTTGCCAATCGATTGATTAATCCCAGACTGCATAATATCATTCAACCATTTTACAGAATTGATTTTACTAATCGATTTGCTTGTGAATCTTCAAGCTTTTGTTGATTTCTTGAGTTCCAAGCAATTGTTCCAAGTTTGTAGGATTGAGTTGTTGTTCCTGAAATTTTTCTCAATTCACAATGTCAGATTTATTTCATGATGTATGTTTGTCAATAATATCAAAAACGAACATATGTCTAACATTGCCCTTTTCTTTCGGTTACGAGCCACATTACAAGCCAAATACTTGACTTTAATTAAATCACCTTACTTGGAGTTAAGTAACAAATTTATTGTCTCGTCTTGGTAAATTTATAAGTTTAGGCTTGCTCATGTGATAACAACATTTTAGTCAATTATGGGAGGCTCATGGGATACAAAGTTTCTAACTCATATTTTAACCTCACCAAATTCAAGTTTTTCATTAGTCAATTATTACTCTAAAGGCTTCAACTGTACATCGTGATCCCCTAATGAATTATGGGAAATATGGTTTTCCTGTTCATCTCACTTAATTTACACTCATGAATTCGAAGTCACTCTCCCCCCATGCCTAAGTTTGATGCTTTCGCACAATATAAGAATCATAACAACTTTCAGCAACCATGACATGTCGACAACGCGCAACAAACGAGTCCAAAAGCATCAACGAATTTACAGAGTCAGTGAAACATGGCTGATATTTTATGCAGAGCATAAAATCAGTTTTACATAATTAATACAAATGTTAGGAGAAGAAAATCATTCAAAATAAAGTGAAACAAGTTATTAGGAAAGGCCTCATTGATGCACTGGAGCGTCAATAGTGTTTAACGTCAACTTCACCGAAATACGCAAATGAATAGTGCTTCTTGAGGATTTCCATGATAGGAATCCAAAAACCATATCTTTTTTTCAAGATGTTGAACGTGCTGGCCGGAATTTAAGAAAACAGCCGCAACAATGGTGGAAACTCATTTTTTAAATTGTAACGTTTGGCGATTTCAAGCATATGTAATGGAAGAGGGTGTTTCGTGGAGTCCAAATACGGGCTCGATTTTTGTTGGTGATATCCGTGGTGGCCGGAATCTTGATCAAAAGATGGAGGTGTGATTTTTGACAAAGAGGAATAGTGCATTTCAACTTGCGATTTGTAACACCCCGATTTTTAACAGCGCGAATGTATATTTTTTTTTTAAAACAAAGAAATAAAACAAAGAAAATACTTTTGGATAAATATTTTAGTCGTAACATAACAACAAAGTCAACAAATATTTACAAGCAGCAGAAATAGTTTTTGAAATACAAACCCAAAGTATTTACATGACAAAATACACCGAGGCTATGAGACCTATCAGACATAGCTCATACCCCTAGAGCATTCTCGGCAGACACCTGTACAAAAGCACTACCCCAAGAATTTTAACTTCCCCACGTCGCATAAAAAAGTGGTACTAGGACCCATCAAAATAAAAGTCAAGCTGACAATATGAGGTATATGTACAATCTTTCAAATTGAAATAAATACATCCACAAAAGAAAGACAACTAAACCCTATAATCTGATCATGCTACAAAAACTACACAACCCGAATGATCTCTCCACGCGCCCCGCAAGATCCTCCTTACAAAACTTCGGTCAGGTATGACTAACTACCTTCCCATCTCCATGGTATTAACCGATAGGATGCTCCTGATTCTCATCTGAGGGCAAAGCCAAGATTTCCACAATAATTGTAAAGGTCACCAACCTAAATTAACAAATATCACAGAGCAAAATTCTTATATTTTCAAATGCTCAAATGAACCTTTCGTCTTAGCATACTCCTCGAAAGGGTTTTAATATGTCCAAAAATGCATAAACAATAATGAAAAATAAAGTTTTAACAAACTGCATTGTCGTAGCCGAATACAATTGAGAAAATGCAGATTTTCAATTCTAAAATGGCTCTGAATCAATCGACACTTCAAACATTAATATTATATATTATGAACACATAATTAACACAAAATTAATCTCCACAAATTCACACCTCAATCACACATTGAATATTCATTAAATCAATTATGAACACATAAATACATCAAAACTTAATCAACCCAATTTCACACCTCAAAGCAATTACGACAAATCACAACAACAATCGAATATGTATATACAATCATCAAGGTATAACAAACATGACTCGTGTGCCAAGCACCCTAATGCAATGCGTATATGCCAAAATGCATGATTTCGGAATTCCAAACCAAAACCCTCCTCGAGGGGCGTAAATCATAATTGTACAACCTCTCACAGACCAGTACTAATTACCGAGGTGTAATCTCTCACGGATCAGCACGATTTACTAGCGTGCAGTCTCTCACAGACCAGCACGACATACAAGAGTGCAGTCACTCACAGACCAGCACAATTTTCTAGAGTGCAATCGCTCACAGATTAGCACATTCTAGAGTGCAATCTCTCAAAGATCAGCACGACGCGAAAATCCCTGTAAGGATAAGATGAACCAACAATTCACATGGTATCATCCCGTGGCCCATCATGGTCACCACTATCACCATGGCCCCATCGCGATTTCAAAACTACAATTTCAAAAACGCATGGCCAAGCCAATCAAACACAAACAACAAAGGAGGTGAGCTTTGAAATCATGTTAATAGTATAATATAAGTAAGAAGAACACGCAATTAATCTTAAATAAACTGTATCATTACACAAATATTTTTTTAGGAAAAACATAACATTATAAAATCCAGACCACTTAAGGAAAATCAATACATTTCACTATAACGTCAAATCAAATAAGAAAACTATTATCGCTTTTGAAACATATCAATCACAACAAATCAATCTTGCCTTAAGGCTCAATAGTTGACCGCCACGATCAGACTCATTTAGTTGTACTTCCCCGGAATCATTAGACTTGTCAGGCCCTACCTATATGATGACCAAATAATATTCACTTCACAAATTCTCATTATTTATTTTCTCCCCTCGTTGGCCTATGATACTCCATTAAGATTGGCATCTCAAACACAAGTTGGAATCACAATTATCTCACCAATTATAGGGTTACTTCAATATTGTCATCACAAATTCACTACATCACTACCATTAATCATATCTCATCACATAAACTCATCACAATTTTTTAGAATCACTATCATCAAGCATATAAGATCACATATACTTGCCACAAATTTATAACATCATTATTATTAATTATATATCATCATAATCACATAAACTTATCAAAATGAATTCAAATTTTATTATCATATCACATAAACTTGTCGAATCATATATATACATAAAATTCATTCGACACTCAATATCACAATAATACCAAATTGCACACATTTAATAAAATTAAATCAATCGTGACCTTATAAATATTTTTATTCTATATTTTATTCTCACAATTTCCACATTTTTACATTAATTAAGTTATATCTCAAGGGCTTCTATCATACGTAGCAAGCCCCATATGAATCATTAGTAAATATGGTTTTCCCGTTCATCTCACAATATATTATACACATTAATTCAAATGCTCTCTCACCATTTACCTTATTTTGACGCTTTCACACACGAATACGATTCCACGAGCAAACAGTCTTTGTTCTTTGACTCTTGGTCCTTCAATCGATCTAACTCGATAGTTTATGGTTAAATGTCAAAATAAATTATGATAAGATACTCTAAAAACTAAATTCAAAAGTCGATCAGGGAAGGTTTCACTCAAATCGGACTTACGGTGAAGAAAAACGGTGTAAAATAATGAATTCCACAAATGGATAAGTCGGGTATCTTAGAGAGAAATCGGAGTTGTTAAAAATATAGAAAATTGTTTTTAATTTACTAGTAAAATGAATGAAAAAAAATACTCAAATTTGGGTGAAAATGGAGAAAGTTTTTTGGAACAGTTATCGATCACCAGTGTCAAACGATAGACATGTTAGTGCGTTTTCTCTTACTTATGCTGCTGGTGAAGCTCCCTTTCTTATTTTTTATTTTTATTTGT
The DNA here is from genome assembly GCA_037974875.1 of Cicer bijugum. Classification (NCBI taxonomy): domain Eukaryota; kingdom Viridiplantae; phylum Streptophyta; class Magnoliopsida; order Fabales; family Fabaceae; genus Cicer; species Cicer bijugum. The sequence continues at coordinate 1,037,748 of JBBPBT010000688.1, forward strand.
TTATTAACACAATTAGGGTTAACATACATGGGTCAAACCCATTGGTCTCCTTAATTATTTTATGTTTATTTGTTATTATTTTTATTTTGCTAAAATATAGTCAAAATTATAAAATAAATAAATATAACAATAATATTTTATGTTAATTACAAAATCATAATAAATATTATATATAAAATCACAATTACAAAATAAGTATCTAAAACTAAAGAAAATCAAACACAATATTACTACGATTTCAAGATAATTATTTATACAATAAATAATTAAAATTAGATATATTTAGAAATAATTAAATTTAATTAAGTGCACATGTCATATTAGTCAAACACACAAGAAAATATCATTGTAATTATTAACTCATATATACACATAAAATCTCTTAAATCTTATTTTTCAAAATATTTACACTAATATACTATTATGTTTAGGAAAATATATAAAATAATAAAATATAACATTTATTATTTATATAACATATTTGGTCAAATACGTACAAGATAAGCACATCATAGAAAACACATTTATAAAGAAAATTAATCATCAAACTAATCAATATATATTCTAAAATAATTTTAACACAAAATTAATCATTTAAAATCCTATTTAATTAATAAAATAGTTTATTATAGAATTTAGGGTGTTACGTCCACTATAATAGTCATAGTCAAAGAGAGAAGATGGAAAGGAAATAGGCTACGGATGTGGTGGTGTATACGAAGTAGAAAAAGATGGGAAATGATCTTCCCTTTTTTCCTTTTTTTTTTCATTATTATTATTATTATTATTATTATTATTATTAATATTTATTTATCATTTACTCTTGTATATGACTTAATTCATAAAACACATTTTACTTCTTTCTTTTATTTTATTTGTTTGAAAAAAAAACTAATAATTACCAAAATTAATTTTCATAATACTTTCTTTTAATACAATTTCATTACAAAAATCTTGCTATTATTTCGTAACTATTATTTTATAAAGTAAATAAATTAAAGTAATTAATCATTCAAAATATACTAATAACCAAAAATCTTATATTCAAAATAATAACTACAATGATAACTATACTCTTTTTCAAAATAATCACAA
>JBBPBT010000688.1:1038980-1057478 GCA_037974875.1 Cicer bijugum
TAAATAAATATAACATCAACAATTTGATATAAATTATTAAATCACAATAAATATGCATAAAATCACCATTCCATTAAAAATAAAGAAAAATGAAGGAAATCAATATCCATATTACTAATAACTCATAATAGTTATTTATAAAATAAATAATAACATATATTTAGAAATAATTAAATATAATTAAGTGCACATTTAACATTAGCCAAATGTATAAGAAAATATCACATTAATTACAAACACACACATAGATGTAAAATTGCCAAAATTTTTAGTATTTAAAATATTACACTAAAATACTATTATTTTTAGAAAAATATAATATTTTTTATTGATAATACTCATTAAGTCCAATATGTATAAAATTAACACATTGTAGAAAGCACATATATAAAGAAAATTAATCATAAAATTGTTCATCATATATTCTATAATAAAATAAATACCAAATTAATTATTTAAAATATTATTAAATTTATAAAATAGTTTATTATAAAATTTTGGATGTTAAACTCAATACCCTCAAGTACAATATTTATGAAGATAAATAAATGTGTAACACATTATCAATTATTTATTCCAGTCATGGCAAATACCATTCATACATGGTCCTGTTTCCTTTATAAACCAATTGCAAGTTTCACATAAATCTTCACTTGCTATGTATAAGTCAAACCATTTAAGTTCACCATTCCACTTAAAGGAACAATAGAATTGTGTTACCCCAAAAAAACTTTTTTTAAAAGAAAAACCATATGTTTGATCAATCTGAAGAACATGAACCCCAAGATCATCATCAGCAGATTTGCAATGAACAGTTAAGTCCATACCAGTTTTCAATTTGTTAGTAATGTTGACACGAATTCCAAGAACATTGTGCATGAACAGCAACATCAACACATATCAAAAAAAATTTTTGAATAAATAAAGACATTGCACCTTCAATTAAGCTTTTCTTTGAAAGTGAATAATCTTTAATATATGAAAGTAAAAATAATTGATTGAAGAAAATCATTTATTTATAGAATGATTTTTGAAAGAATGCAAATATATATATATTAAAAAAAACAATTACTTAAAATAATATTTTATGAGTATAGATAATTAATAACCATTTGTTATAAATAGTAAGTAAAAGTTATGCTATTTGAATATTGTTAAACATTAATAAAGTAGAATTTTCACATTCATAAAATTGAATTTTAAATAATAATATAGATATTTGAATACATTTTAAATATAATTAATATTTATGATTATTTATTAGATAAAGTTTTGACTAAATATTTATTCAAACAAATTATTGACTAAATACAATTTTTTCAATTAATGGTATAAATATTTATAAAATAAAGTATTGACTGAAGATATTCAACAAAGTAAATTCAAAGAGAGTCAAGGTTTTATTATATAATAATTGTATAAAAATAATAAAATAAAATAAAAATTAAGGCAAACTAAAGTTTACATTTTTTAAATGTAAAACATATATTTTTAAACATTATAAAAGTAAATTTTTCACATACATAAAATTTAATTTAAATGTTAATTTAGATATTTAAACCAATGTCATAATTATATTGATTAACCAATCTCATGTATGACAGTGAGTTTGATTTTTTATTAGTGAGAACTTGTCATGTGTATGATACTTCAATCTCATAAGTGATAAATTATCTACTAATGAGTTCGAGGAGATTCAAGATTAGTTAATGAGTATTGATGTGCGGCGAACGTAGGATAAACATGGTGTTTTTACAACATAATTTTGTTATAATATTATTGTACAATATTTCTAAGTTCTTTTTAATCTTTTGTCACAAGTTTTTAAAATGTACTATAATTCTAGAAATACCAAAGTGGTTCCCTTCCATTAAGAATGATTGTCTTTACTTTGTTTTAAATTTTGAATAAATCTTTTCTTAATGATATTAAATAACGTAGTTGTTACTAATTATTTAAATGAATAAATGTTATGTATTAAAAAAACAATTCGTAGACTTTTCTAAGCAATAAGTACATTTTTAAGTAACATTTTGGATTAAAAATCTAGAGCGTTACATTTACTAGGTTTATTCTTGTTCATTTTGGTTTTCAGCCAATGTAGTTCGTCCAATAAGTTCATATTTGTCAATTTATTATTATTTTGCTCTTTACTAGGTTTATTGTAGTCTGTTTTGGTTCTTGTCCAAAGTTGTTCGTCGAATAGGTGACTAATTGGTTGATTGGTTGATTTTAACCCACTTTGGTTCCTAAACAATGAAGTTCACCAAATAAGTGCAAAAACTTCAATGGATTAAGACTTTTCTAAGCAATAAGTGCATAACTCTCAATTGATTAGAATTTTGATCCTTTTTGTCCTTAATAGGTTTATTGTAGTCCACTTTTGTTTTTATTTAATGTAGTTCTTCCAATAAGTGTGTTATTCTTAATGTATTCAGATTTTGGTCATTTTGGTCTTTAATAGATTTATTTAAATCTATTTTAGGTCATTGGCAAAGTAGTTCGTTGAAAAAGTGCATAAGTCACAATCGATGAAGAATTTTGTCACTTTGGTCATTAAAAGATTATTTTAATCTATTTTGGTTTTTATGTATTGTTGTTTGTCGAATTTAATAAGTATCACTAGATGAAATTTTTAGCTATTTTATTCTTTACTTGGTTTATCAGAATCCATGTTGGTTCTTAGCAAATGTAATTCGTCCAATAAGGGCATAAGTCTCAATTTATTATGTTTTTTGTTTTTACAAGATTTAGTGAAATCTGGTTTTTATCCAAAGTTGTTCGTTGAATAAGTGACTAAGTCTCGTTGAATAAGTTGTTCGTCGAAGTCCGTTTTGGTTTTTAATAGGTTGATTTTAATCCATTTTGGTTCTTAGGCAATGAAGTTCGTAAAAAAAAGTGCAAAAGCCTTAATAGATTAAGATTTTGGTCTTTAAAGGTCCAATTTTATTCTTAGCCAATATATTTCGACCAATAAGTGCATAGGTCTCAATGGATTACAATTTTGATCCTTTTGTTCCCTAAGAGGTTTATTGTAGCATGTTTTGTTTTTATCCAATGCAATTCTTCCAATATATGTGTTTGTCTCAATGTATTAGGATTTTGGTCATTTTTGACTTTAATAGATTTATTTAAATTCATTTTAAGTCTTTGTCAACGTAATTCATCGAATAAGTGCATAAATCTCAATAGATTAAGTTTTTTTTTGTCATTTTGGTCATTAATAGATTTATTCTAATCAATTTTGATTCTTATGCAATGTTGTTCATCGAATAAGAGTGAATAAGTCTCACTGGATTAAGTTTTTTTGTCATTTTGTTATGTTTGAAGTTTATTTTTGTCCATTTTGTTTGTTAGTCATTGAAGTTCATCTAATAAATGCTTTAAACTCAATGGAATAAAATTTTGTTCTTCACTAGGCTTATTCTAATCCATTTTGGTTCTTAGCTAATGTAGTTCGTCCAATTAGTACATAAGTCCCAATTTATAAAATTTTTCGCTATCTTCGTCCAGTGTAGTTCGTCCATTAAGTGTTTAAGTCTCAATTGTTTAAAATTTTGGTATTTAGTAGGTTCTTAGAAAATTAGTTCTTTGAATAAGTTTGTTAGTTTCAATGCATTAATATTTTGGCCTTTTATTATTTACTAGGTTGATTCTAGTCCACTTTTGTTCCTAGCCAATGTAGTTCTATCAATAAGTGCATAAGACTCAATGGATTAAGATTTTTCTTATTGTGGTCGTTAGGATAATATTCTAATCTTTTATTTTACTTAGGAAATCTAGTTCGTCTAATAAGGGCATAAGTCCTATTGGATTATGTTTTTGGTCATTTTATTCTTTTTTTCATTTTTTCGAATTCATTTTGGTTTTTAGCTAATATAGTTCGTCCAATAAGTGCATAAATATCAATTTATTAAAATTTTGGTCTTTACTAGCTTTATCCTAGTCCATTTGGGTTCTTTGCCAATAAAGTTATCCCAATTAGTGTGTTATTCTTGATCAATTAAGAGTTTTGTCATTTTGGTCTTTAATAGGAAATTTCTAATCCATTTTGTGCTTAGGCAATGTACTTCGTCCAATTAGTGTACTTTGTGCTCAGTTTGGTTTTTAATAGGTTGATTTTAATCCATTTTGGTTCTTAGGCAATGTGCTAAAGCCTTAATTTATAGATTTTGGTCATTTTGGACTTTAATAGTTTCTTTTTATTCTTATCCAATATAGTTCGTCCAAGAAGTTTATTATAATCCATTTTGTGCTAAGGCAATATACTTCGTCCAATAAGTGCCATTGATCTCAATGGGTTAAGATTTTGGTCCTTTTGTTATTCACTATTGATCATAGAAATCGTTGGAAAGCTAAAAATCCGAGCTACAACTTTTGTGTTGGAAGAAAAGACCAATTCAGAACTTTATTGGGCCTAAATTGCAGATTTTCTAATCTGGACATTTGTAATAATTTTAATTAGCAGGTCACTTGTTTTTAAACCCTAAAGCCCAATATCAAGTACTATATATTGACAGTTTTGTTTCTTTTCTAAAGATGGAAAAATTAGGATTCAAATTACTACAAGAAATAAATAGTTTTTATTTTAATTTCATGGAAGGCTAATTTTATAATATTAATCCACGAGTTCAGAGTTTTGTCAACACCTTGAGATTCAGGTTACACTACCAATTTAGATTCATGATTCTATTCTTGTTTATTTGATTATATTGATATTTTGATTGCTTAAATTGAATTTCAATAGGATTGATTAAATTTATGTGACATAATTTGGTTTCGGTTTGTAATTTAATTGAATTATAATTTTGCGACGTTTGATCATTAATTGTAATATTTTGATGATTGTGATGCTTAATCCAATCAAAGAAACCAAATTCACACATAATTGATTACGCTTGTTTGATCAATTCTATAGTCAAATAAGAATAGAATCACATATTAGAAATTAAACTCATTGATAGAATTTGTGATAGATCTGAAACTCGAATAAGTGGATTAATCGTTTTGCTCATATGTTAAATCAAAAATCTAAAAAACTGCTTTTTAATTTCAATTTTCAATTCGGTTATTATTAGTATATCATAAGTCCTTGCGAAACGATTCGAGTTATTATCTCTATTTACATTTTATCAATTGTATTTGACCCGTGTGTGACAACAGATCAAATCGGAAACGTTGTGTTGCCTTAATTTGATTTGTAGAAATATTTGGTGGTATTTTTATATTTTTTGGATTTGATTTGATAGGGTTTTCGATTTTCACTTCAATTTTAGCATTAGGGACATTGTTGGAATTTTCGTAATTGTTATTTTGCATTGCATTGTTATGATGATGCATGACTAGGGCTAGTTCTGCGAATCTCAATTCTCTTGAACCTGAAATAGATAGGACATTTCATTTACGTTGTAGACTTAACAGAGATGCTAGTGTTAACGAGTTAGAGTCATATACTGAAATTGACAACTTGTTTCAAAATATGGATGATGCGAGTAATAGAACCATAAGACAACTTGCTGCACCTAATGTCAATTATAATGCATTATGTATCACATATCCTGAAGTTATTGTACCATTTTAACTTAAATATGCTTTAATACACTTGCTTCCGAAGTTTAATGGTGTTGTAGATGAGGATCCCCACAAACACTTGAAGGAATTCCATGTTGTGTGTTTTACCATGAAGCCTCAAGGAGTCACATAAGACCACATTAAGCTGAAAGCATTCCCATTTTTACTCCAAGATGCTGCCAAGGATTGGTTATACTACCTTCAACCAGGTTATGTTACAAGTTGGAATGATCTCAAGATATTATTTCTAGAAAAATTCTTCCCTGCCTCAAGAGCTGCTTCAATCAAAAAAGAAATATATGGCATCAAGAAGATTGATAGGGAATCATTACATGAGTATTGGGAGAGATTTAAGAAATTAGTGTCAAGTTGTCCTCATCTAATATTTTTATGAAGGCTTTCTACCTATGCGTAGAAGCATTTTGGATGTTGCTAGTGGGGGAGCACTTGTCGATAAGACCCCAGAAGCAGAAAGGGCTTTGATTGAGAACATGTCCATTAATTCTCAATGATTTACAACTAGAAGCAATTCAACAGTGTTAACAAAGGGTGTGAATGAAATTCAAGCTTCTTCCCACAAGAATTTAGAAGGAAAACTTGATGAGCTTACATCTTTAGTAAAAAAATTGGCAATAGGTAAAACCCAAGCAGTGGTATGTGGTATTTGCACTTCTCTAGAGCATCCTTCAAATTCATGTCCTACATTGAAAGAAGATCCAATTGCTGATGCTCCTCACGCAAGTACAATCCTTAAGCCAAATATGATCTATCATTTAACAAGTACAATCCTGGTTGGAGAAACCATCCCAACCTGAGATGGGGGAATTCATCTGCACAACAGCAACCTAAGCAGCAGCAGCAAAATATTCCTCAACGGCAAAACAATGCACCTTCATTAGAGGACCTCGTTAAGCAGATGGCTGTCCAGAATATCCAATTTCAACAAATAACATATTCCACCATTCAAAATTTGGAAACAAAGATTGGTCAGCTAGCCACTTCAATCAATCAATTGTAGACTCAGGGGTCAAACTAATTTCCTGCACACTTAGTAGTAAATCCAAATGCTCCCAATGTCAGTGCAATTACATTGAGGTCTGAGAAATCTGTTGAAATACCAAAGGTACTTGAAATTGCAGTGAAAAATAACAAGGTTGCTGAGGATACTTTGATATATGAAACTATTGATATTGAGCAAAATATACAACTTTCTTTTCCTCAAAGGGCAGTGAAGACTAAGAAAATGGACGAGGTAGATAGGGACAACAAGATCCTGGATACATTTAGGAAGGTGGAAGTGAACATTCCCCTCCTTGATGCAATTAAATAGATTCCAAGATATGCAAAATTTCTAAAAGATTTGTGCACACACAAGAGAGGGTTAAAAGGTAATGAAAGAGTAAACATTAGGCGAAATGTTTCAGCCCTCATTCAGCCCATGCGTCATAAATGCAAAGATCCAAGAACTTTTTCCATTCCATGTACCATATGCAATAGTCAATTTGAAAATGCTATGTTAGATTTAGGAGCTTCCATTAATGTTATGCCTACATCTATTTTTATCTCTCTTGCTCTTTGACCTTTATAGAGTACAGGTGTTACCATTCAATTGGCGAATAGAAGCAATGCTCCTCCCACTGGACTTGTGGAAGATGTACTTGTTCAAGTCAATGAATTGATATTTCTGACAAATTTTTACATTCTGGACATGGAGGGAGAGAATAAGTCCAATATGGCGCCTATCATTTTAGGCAGACCATTCTTGAACACTGCTAGAACAAAAATTGATGTGCATACTGGAACTCTATCCATGGAATTTGTTGATAGCATTGTAAAATTTAACATATTTGATGCTATGAAACACCCCATGGAAGAGCATTCTATTTTTCAAATTGAATTGCTTGCTGATTTGGTTGATGACACTTACCCTAATATGTTTGCTACTGATTTTCCTTCATTGTCTAGTTTTGATGATACTTATACTTGTGAACTCTGTACAGATACTCAATTGTGCTCTGTGTGTGCTGAGATCGAAGCTGCCTTGCAGGTTGATCATTGTGGTGATATTGATATTTCTACTAACATAATTGATTTTGCAAACTTAGGTTCGACCACAGGTGTTGTACCTTCCATTGAAAACAACCGACTATAGAGCTTAAACCACTTCCTGAAAATTTGAAAAATGCATATTTAGAAGGAATTGGCAATTTACCTGTGATTATTTCAGCCAAACTTTAAGATAAACAGGAAGAGAAGTTGTTGCAGATTGCCAGAAAACACAGGAAGGCAATCAGATGGACCTTGGCTGATATTCCTGGTATTAGCCCATCCATGTGTATGCGTAGATACAATTCGAGGACGAGGTAAAATCAGTCAGGCAGCCCCAAAGGCGACTTAACCTATTAATTTTGGATGTTGTAAAAAATGAAGTGACCAAGCTCTTGCATGTAGGCATTATATACCCCATCTCTGATAGTCAATGGGTGAGTCCGGGGTAGGTAGTCCCTAAGAAAACTGAACTTGCAGTGGTTAAAAATGAAAATAATGAACTTATCCCCACACGAGTGCATAACAGTTGGAGGGTATGCATCAATTACAGGAGAATAAACCAGGCAACTCGAAAGGATCATTTTCCTTTACCATTCATTGATCAGATGCTTGAATGGTTGGCTGGTAAGTCACATTATTATTTTCTTGATGGTTTTTCTGGTAATTTTCATACCCATATTGCACCAGAGGACCAAGAAAAGACAATGTTCACTTGCCTTTTGGCCTATGCAATGCTCTTGGCACTTTCCAACGCTGCATGATTAGTATTTTCTCTAAATTGATAGAAAATTGTATTGAAGTTTTCATGGATGATTTTGCGGCTTATGGTTCCTCATTTGATGCATGCCTAAACAATTTAGATAGAGTTTTGCTTAGATGTATTGAAACTAACCTTGAGCTGAATTATAAAAAATGTCATTTTATGGCTGAACAAGGCAAAGTTTTGGGACATGTGATCTCTAAAAATGGGATTGAAGTGGATCCTGCCAAAATTGATATGATTTCTAATTTGTCTTACCCATCTTGCATCGGCGAAATTCGTTCTTTCCTTGGCCATGTAGGTTTTTATAGGCGCTTTATCAAGGATTTCAGCAAGATAGCTCTACCGCTGTCAAATTTGCTGCAAAAAGATGTCAGTTTCACCTTCAATGACAAATGCAAGAAGGCGTTTGATTTCTTAAAGGCAGCACTGACCTCTACTCCCATAATTCAGCCACCCAATTGGACCCTCCCTTTTGAAATTATGTGTGATGCGTCTAACTATGCAGTGGGAGCAATCCTTGCACAAAGGGTTGGTAAGGTTGCCCATGTTATTTGTAATGCTTCTAGGACTTTAGATTCTGCACAGGCTAATTATATTACCACTAAAAAGGAACTTTTAGCTATTGTTTTTGCACTTGATAAGTTTATATCACATTTGTTAGGTTCGAAGGTAGTTGTTTTTACTAACCATGCAACTTTGAAGTTCTTCTTGAAGAAACCAAAAGCAAAACTGAGATTGATCCGGTGGATGTTGTTATTCCAATAATTTGATTTAGAGATTAAAGATAAGAGTGGTGCTGAAATTTGGGTGGCAGATCATTTGAGCAGAATAGAAATGGATGAGGATCCCATCCCCATTCAAGACGACTTCCCTGATGAGCAACTGCTATAGTTGCTTGAGGTAACTCCTTGGTTTGTTGATTTAGTTAATTATCTAGTTGCTGGAGTCTTTCATGTAGATGCATCCCAAACACAAATACACAAACTTAAAAGTGATTCCAAATACTATGTGTGGGATGATGCCTATATGTGGAAACTCTGTAGTGACCAGGTGATTAGGCGATGTGTTTCCCACCATGAGGCTCAATCCATTCTTCATTTTTGTCATGCATCTCAAACTGGAGGACATTTTGGTCCTCAATGGAGAGCAAGAAAATTCTTAGACTATGGTTTCTTTTGGCCCACTTTATTTAAAGATGCTTTTGAGACTTATAAAACTTGTGAACATCGCCAAATAGCAGGAACATCAATCACTCGTAGGAGTGAGATACCTCAACAACCTATGCTTTTCTGTGAAGTATTTGATGTGTAGGGCATTTCCTTTATTGGCCCTTTTCATGTATCTTTTGGTTATGTTTATATTTTACTAAATGTTGATTATGTTTCATAGTGGATGGAAGCAATACCCACTTGGACTAATGATTCTAAAGTTGTTGTAGGTTTTAGATCAAATATTTTTTTGCAAGTTTGGAATACCCCGAGCCATCATAAGTGATCAAGGCACTCATTTTTGCAACTGCACCATGGACGCTTTGTTTCGGAAGTATGGGGTTGTGCACAAAGTTTCTACACCTTATCATCCCCAAACTAATGGGCAAGCTGAAGTCTCAAATAGGAAAATCAAACAGATCTTAGAAAAGATTATGCAACCAAACAGGAAAGACTAGAGCCACCGACTTGAAGAAGCTCTTTGGACTCATAGAACAACCTACAAAACACCAATAGGAATGTCCCCATATCGATTTCTATTTGGTAAGGAATGCCACCTCCTAGTGGAAATAGAGCATCGTGCTTATTGGGCTGTCAAGAGTTGTAATCTTGAGATGGAGAAAGCAGGTTTGGAGAGAAAGCATCAATTGCAACAACTTGAAGAACTTAGTCTTGAAGCTTACGAAAACTCTCACATCTATACTTTCATGATAAGATGATTTCTATGATGAAATTTTCCATTGGCCAAAAAGTTTTATTGTTCAACTCACGTTTGAAAATTATGGCTGGGAAACTTCGATCGAAGTGGATTGGCCCTTTTGTTGTTACTAACATTTTTCCTCATGGTGCATTTGAAATAAAAAGTTAAAACACCGAGAAAATGTTCAAAGTAAATGGATAACGCCTCAAGCTATTCCATGAGAGCTATGTGCTTGAAGATGCTACCATAGAAGAACTCTCCTTGGAAAAGCCCACCTACACTGAAGTTTAAAAAGGGAGCTCCATTTCCTTACTCGTATTTTATACCTGTTACTTTTCATTGAGGACAATGTGTAATTTAGGTGTGGGGTATTATTTAGGATTTTATTTGTTATATTTCAAAAAAAAAAAATTAAAAATAAAAATAAAAAATGTTCACTAAAATTCCCCAAAGCTGCCCAACAAACTTGCATGCGGGAATCTACCTTTTCATCCTTGCGAATCTACTCAAACTAGTGAATCATGGAAACCATCTACAAGAGGAGCTCAGATCTACTTTGAACCAGAGTCATCTTCTTCTTTAGTTTCATTTCAATGAGTTTTATTATATTAACTTATTTTTAGCATAAGAGTTGTGGGGGTTTATTTATTGAAATCTTTTAATTATTGTTAGAAATTATTTTGGGGATTGAAATAATTTAGATTCGTGAGAGAAATGAAATCTTTAGCATATAGGTGGTTTGAATTTGCATCCCAAATGATTTAAATTGACATGCATGTGGTTTGTATACTAGTTGTTGTGTTAGTGATTTAGGAATCTCATAATTCTAAGATTTGAATTTTAGGGCAAGGTGTGAATTCATCATAACAATGCAATGCAAACTAACGATTCTGAAAATTCCAACAATGTCCCTAATGCAAAAATTTAATTGAAAAATCGAAAACCTTATCAAATAAAATCCAAAACATATAAAAAGGCCACCAAAAATTGCTAAAAATCAAATAAAGGAAATGCAAATTTGATTGGAATTTTTGGAGAAAATGAAAAATTCAAAAAATTGAAAAAATGGTCTAAACGAAGGCATTTGGGATTTCGACCGTCGTTTCCTGTATAAGTTTCTTATACGGGATTCCTATTCCTTGATTTTTTTTTTCTTCTGATTTTCTGGAAAAAATTTGGAGCAATCGAAGACAGTCGCCTGAAAATAGGGCTAATATTGTTATTAGAGAGTCCTCGACAAACGACGCCAATTTGATCTGTTGTCGCACATGGGTCAAATGTAATTGATAAAATGTAAATAGAGATAATAACTCGAATCATTTCACAGGGACTTCTGATATAATAATAATAACCGAATGATTTTTGATTTAACAGATGAGCAAAACGATTAATCCACTTATTCGAGTTTCAAACATATCACTGATTCTATCAATGAGTTTAATTTCTAAATTATAATTCAATTAAGTTAGAAAACGTCGCAAAATTATAATTCAATTAAGTTAGAAAACAAAACCAAATTTTGTCAAAAAAATTTAATCAATCATATTAAATTCAATTTAAGCAATCAAAATATCAATATAATCAAATAAACAAGAATAGAATCATGAATCGAAATTGATAGTGTAACCTGAATCTCAAGGTGTTGATGAAACTCTGAACTTGTGGATTAATCTTATAAAATTAGCCTTCCATGAAATTAAAATAAATACTATTTATTTCTTGTAACAATTTGAATCCTAATTTTTCCGTCTTTAGAAAAGAAACAAAATTGTCAATATATAGTACTTGATATTGGGCTTTAGGGTTTATGGTTTAGAAACAAGTGACCCGCAAATTAAAATTATTACAAAATTCCAGATTACGAAATCTACAATTTAGGCCCAATTAAGTTTGGAATTGGTCTTTTCTTCAATCAAAAGTTGTACCTCGAATTGTTAGCTTTCCAACGCCTACTCATATGCACCAATCTGATATCCAAAGCTAATGTTATGAACTACAGTGCAAGAAAGAGTCAAATTACAAATAATAAAATTAAAATGCAAATAATAAAATTATACTTCACATTTTACCAAAAGTTTAGAAACAAGATAAAAATATTAATCTAAGCTATGAAGAGCTTTTAAAATACCAAACTAAAAAGCTAGAAACATGTGCACAAATGCTATGATCAATAGTGAATACAAAAAGGACCAAAATCTTAATCCATTGAGATCAATGGCACATATTGGACGAAGTATATTGCCTTAGAACAAAATGGATTAGAATAAACTTCTTAATGACCAAAATAATAACCTATAGAGACCAACAAACTTATTGGAAGAACTACATCGACTAAGCATAAAAATTGACTACAATAAACCTATTAAAGACCAAAACAACCAAAACCTTAATCCATAACGACTGATGCACTTATTGGGCGAACTTCATAGGCTAAGAACAAAAATGGATTTGAATAAAGCTACTAAAGACCAAAACAACTAAAATCGTAATCCATTGAGACTTATTCACTTATTGGACAACTATACTGGATAAGAATAAAAAGGAACTATTAAAGTCCAAAATGACCAAAATCTATAAATTAAGGCTTTACCACATTGCCTAAGAACCAAAATGGATTAAAAACAACCTATTAAAAACCAAATTGAGCACAAAATACACTTATTGGATGAAGTACATTGCCTAAGCACAAAATGGATTAGAAATATCCTATTAAAGATCAAAATGACAAAACTCTTAATCGATCAAGACTACCAAACTAATTGGGAGAACTACATTGGCTAAGAACCCAAATGGACTACCATAAAGCTAGTAAAGACCAAAATTTTAATAAATTCAAATTTATGCACTTATTGGACGAACTACATTGGTTAAAAACCAAAATGAATTCGAAAATATGAAAAAAAAGAATAAAATGACAAAAAATATAATCCAATAAGACTTAAGCCCTTATTAGATGAACTAGATTCCCTAAGAACATTAAAAGATTAGAATATTATACTAACAACCACAATAAGAAAAATCTTAATCCATTGAGTCTTATGCACTTATTGGAAGAACTACATTGGCTAGGAATAAAAGTGGACTAGAATCAACCTAGTAAAGAATAAAAGGCCAAAATATTAATCCATTGAAACTAACGGACTTATTCAAAGAACTACTTTTTCTAAGAACTAGAGTGGACTATGATAAACCTAGTAAAGACAAAAAATTTAAACCATTGAGACTTAAACACTTAATGGACGAACTACATTGGACGAAGATAACGAAAAACTTAATAAATTGAGACTTATGCACTAATAGGACGAACTACATTAGCAAAGAACCAAAATGGATTAGAATAAGCCTATTGAAGACCAAAATTATATTCCATTGATTCTAAAGCATTTATTAGATGAACTTCAATGACTAACAAACAAAATGGACAAAAATAAACTTAGAAAAGAATAAAATGACCAAAAACTTAATCTAGTGAGATTTATTCACTCTTATTCTATGAACAATATTGCGTAAGAACCAAAATTGATTAGAATTAATCTATTAATGAACAAAATGACAAAAAAAGCTTAATCTATTGAGATTTATGGACTTATTCAATGAATTATGTTGCCAAAGACCTAAAATGGATTTAAGTAAATCTATTAAAGACAAAAATGACCGAAATCCTAATACATTGAGACTAACGCTCTTATTTGAAGAACTCCATTGGATAAAAACAAAAGTGACATACAATAAACCTCTTTTAGAACAAAAGGGTCAAAATTGTAATCCATTGAGACCTATGCATTTATTGGAAAAACTATATTGGCTAAGAATAAAATGAGACTATTAAGGACCAAAATGTTATTCCATTAAGGCTTTTCCACTTTTTCTGACGAATTTCATTGCCTATGAACCAAAATGGATTAAAATCAACATATTAAAGACCAAAACTGACGTCAACGAACAACTTATTCAACGATACTTAGTCACTTATTCAACGAACAACTTTGGATAAAAACCAAAACGAACATCACTAAACCTTGTAAAAACAAAAAAACTTAATAAATTGAGACTTATGCACTTATTGGACGAATTACATTGGCTAAGAACCAACATGGATTCTGATAAACCAAGTAAAGAATAAAATGGCCAAAATTTTTATCTAGTGAGACTTATTCCATTATTCCACAAACAACATTGCATAAGCACCAAAATGGATTAGAATAATCTATTTATGACCAAAATGACAAAATTCTTCATCGATTGTGACTTATGCACTTTTTCAACGATCTACTTTGCCAAAGACCAAAAACAAATTTAAATAAACCTATTAAATACCAAAATGACCAAAATTTGAATACACTAAGAATAACACACTTATTGGAAGAACTACATTAAATAAAAACAGAAGTTGACTACAATAAACCTATTAAAGACTAAAAGGATCAAAATTCTAATCAATCGAGTGTTATGCACTTATTGGAAGATGAACATTGCCAAAGAATATAATGGATAGAAATAAACATCTTAAAGACCAAAATTACAATCCATTGAGACTAACGCACTTATTGGAACAACTACATTTGATGATAACAAAAATGGACTACAATAAACCTATTAAAGGCCAAAAGAGCCAAAACCTTAATATATAAAGACTTATACACTTATTGGACGAACTTCATTGGCTTAGAACATAAATGGACTTGATAAAATCTAGTAAAGACGGACATGACTAAAGTTGCAATTCAGGAAGACTTGAGTACTTATTGGACGAATGATATTGACTAACAATAAAAAGGGACTATTAAAGATAAAAATGATCGAAATCTTAATCCATTGAAGCTTTTGCGCTTATTTGATGAACTTCATTGTCTAGGAACCAAAATGTGTTAAAATTAACCAATCAACCAATTAGTCACCTATTCGACGAACAACTTTGGATAAGAACCAAAACAGACTACAATAAACCTAATAAAGAGCAAAATAATAATAAATTGACAATTATGAACTTATTGGACGAACTACATTGGCTAAAAACCAAAATGGACTAGAATAAACCTAGTCAATGTAATGCATCGATTTTTAATCCAAAATGTCATTCGACCAACTCTCCATCATCTTTCTTTGGCTGAGTGGCATCTATTTCTATGGTGCTCGTTTCTCGAATTATGAAGCATGATTAAATGATCCTACTTACATTCGACCTAGTGCCCAGGTGGTTTGGCCAATAGTAGGCCAAGAAATATTGAATTGTGATGTAGGCGGAGGTTTCCGAGGAATACAAATAACCTCTAGTTTTTTTCTAGACTTGGCAAGCATCTGGAATAACTAGTGAATTACAACTCTATTGTACTGCAATTGGTGCATTGGTCTTTGCAGACTTAATGCTTTTTGCTAGTTGGTTTCATTATCACAAATTCTACGAATTTTTTTTTGAATACATAACATTTATTCATTTAAATTATTAGTAACGACTACATTATTTAATATCATTAAGACTAGGTTATTTAAATTTAAAACAAAGTAAAGACAATCATTCTTAATAGAAGGGAACCACTTCCGTATTTCTAAAATTCAAGTACATTTTAAAAACTTGTGACAGAAGATTAAAAAGAATATAGAAATATTGTACAATTCTGTTATTACAAAATTGTGTTGAAAAAAACCCACGTTTATCCTACGTTCGCCACACGTCAATACTCATTAACTACTCTTGAATCTCCTTGAACTCATTTGTAGACAATTTATCACGTATGAGATTGAACTATCATACACATGACAAGTTCTCACTAATAAAAAATCAAACTCACTATCATGCACGACATTGGTTATCAATAGAATTATGACATTGGTTTAAATATTTAAATTATTATTTAAATTAAATTTTATGGATGTGAAAATTTTACTTTTATAATGTTTAAAAATATATGTTTTACATTTAAAAAAATGTAAACTTTAGTTTGCCTTCATTTTTATTTTATTATTTTTATACAATCATTATATAATAAAACCTTGACTGTCTTTGGATTTACTTTGTTGAATATCCTCAGTCAATACTTTGTTTTATAAATATTTATACCATTAATTGAAAAAATGTATTTAGTCAATAATTTGTTTGACTAAATATTTAGTCAAAATTTTATCTATTAAATAATCATAAATATTAATTATATTTAAAATATATTCAAATATCTGTATTATTATATAAATTCAATTTTATGAATGTGAACATTCTACTTTAGTAATGTTTAACAATATAGGTTTTACACTTAAAAAATTTTAATTTTTAGTTGGCATTAAAATAATGGAAAAGTTTATTTAAGTTTATTTAATGTGAAAATTCTACTTTTATAATGATTTGAACATAAGACATGACTAGGATTGGGAATAGGTCAGGCCAGGCCAGACTTTGAAAGACCTGAGCCTGGCCTACAATTTATTTTTTCGGCCTACGGCCTATCATAGACCTTTTTTTCAGCCTAGCTTGGCCTTTTTAATAGTCTGGCCTGGCCTGGAAGCCTTTTTAAAAGCCTTTTTAAATGCAGCCATTATTATCTCTTAACCAAATAAGGAACAACTACTGAATGATTGACTAATTGAACGGTTACTGAATATGAAACGACTACCAAATATAGAACCGCTATAGAATATGGAACGATTACTGAATATGGAATGATTACTAAGTGATTGCCTAATTAATAGAATTTAAAATAGAAAATAATATTATTAATATAATAATAAAAAATAATGTTAATAAATAAGAAATATATATAGGCCGACCTATCAGGCCTAATAGGCTTTTTTTATAAGCCTGAGCCTAACATATTTAAATAAATAGGCTTTAAAAATAGCTTGAGCCTAGCCTTTTTATTAAATAGGTCAGGCCATAAGTAGGCCAGGCCGTTGGCCCCTACGGACGGCCTAGCCTATTCCCATCCCTAGACATGATGTATATTATTAACGTATTTAGTCAATAATTCGATAGGTTTTATATTGGTTAATAGTTATTATTAATATATTTGAATAACTTGGTTTGATTGATTTGATAGGAATATTAAAATAGCATAACTTTTACTTACTATTTATAACTAACTTGTACTTACTATTTATAATATAAATAAACGCTTATTAATTATTTATACTCATAAAATATAACTTTAAGTAATTGTTTTTTAATATATATTTGAATTCTTTCCAAAATCATTCTATAAATATATGATTTTCTCCAATCAATTATTTTCACTTTCATATATTAAAGATTATTCACTTTCAAAAAAAAGCTTAATTGAAGATGCAATGTCATTATTTATCCAAAAAAAATTATTTTGATATGTGTGTTGATGTTGCTGTCATGCACAATGTTCTTGGAATTCGTGTCAATATTACTAACAAATTTGAAACTGGTATGAACTTAACTGTTCATTGCAAATCTGCTGATGATGATCTTGGAGTTCATGTTCTTCAAACTTATCAAACGTATAGTTTTTCTTTTCAAAATAGTTTTTTTGGGGTAACACAATTCTATTGTTCCTTTCAGTGGAATGGTGAACTTAAATGGTTTGACATATTCATAGCAGGTGAAGATTTATGTGGAACTTGCAATTGGATTATAAAGGAAACAAGACCATGTATGGATGGTGTTTGCCATGATTGGAATAAGTAATTGATAATGTGTTACACAATTGTTTATCTTCATAAGTATTGTACTTGAGGGTATTGAGTTTAACACCCCAAATTTTATAATAAAATATTTTATAAATTTAATAATATTTTAAATAATTAATTTGGTATTTATTTGATTTTAGAATGTATGATGAACAATTTTATGATTAATTTTCTTTATATATGTGCTTTCTATGATGTGTTAATTTTATACATATTGGACTTAATGAGTAATATCAATGACAAATATTATATTTTTCTAAAAAATAATAGTATTTTAGTGTAATATTTTAAATACTAAAATTTTTGGCAATTTTACATCTACGTGTGTGTTCGTAATTAATGTGGTATTTTCTTATGCATTTGAATAATGTTAAATGTGCACTAAATTATATTTAATTATTTCTAAATATATGTTATTATTTATTTTAGAAATAATTATTATGAATTATTAGTAATATTGATAATGATTTCCTTCAGTTTTATTTATTTTCAATGGAATGGTGATTTTATTCATATTTATTGTGATTTAGTAATTTATATCAAATTGTTGATGTTATATTTAT
>JBBPBT010000688.1:1067656-1081732 GCA_037974875.1 Cicer bijugum
CAATTAATTAACACTTCAAAAATAGTTCCAATTTATTTTCTTATTTTATCAAACTTACAAAAAAAAATTGCATATCTATATACATTAAAGTAGTTCACATGACACAAAATATAAGACATATGATAATAAAAATGAATTACACTAATTCATAAATCTACAAAATAGTAGCCTCCTCTAACACTAATTACTCAACATGCTTATAGATACATCCCTGAGTTTCTATCAAGCCACAAAATGGGTCTAAAACATAACACATCATCAATTTTAAAGATTTTGGAGTTCTGTTCTAATTTGAAAAAATTAGTCTCAAATAAAAATTGTAATTTTATAATTTATAAAATAAATTGATAAAATAAATTTTAGTTTCTATACGCATACCAATCTACATGATGCACTCTACACATATCAATCTACATGATGCACTCTACACATACCAATCTAATGCATACTATTTTGTTAGGTTAATTGATATAACAAAATAAAAAATCTACTTGTAAAATACATCAATTATAGAATCCAAAATTTAGATAACTTTTCAAAAATCATTTCACTATAGAGAAGATTTTTTTTAAAAAAACTTTTTTTTTTCAGCTTCTTTTTCCTTCTCTTTCTCAATTAGTAGATATTTTATCATTAGTACTATTGTAAATCACTGAAGAGTTCTTAAAATCTAAAACTCTAACATCAAGTTAAACTCTAACGACTTTACAATATCAGAATCTGAAAATCAATTATTTCAAATAAATATCCCAACGCCCTCACGATTAAATATTCACACCAGCCCCCTATACCAACATAACAACAACTCTTTTCAATTTTCTTAAAAACAAGACATAGTAAAACATGCTGTAAATTTTAAGTTGTTTTAAACATTAAAAAAATATTAGAAGTATAGAATTATTGTTATTTTATAAATCAACAAAATTCAACTCAATTTAATTTCTTTAAAATAATCTAGAGTAATTCAAACAAAAGTTATTTTCATCATACAAAATAAGTAAACTTTAACTCCTTAAAAATGTCATTTTTTAAAAATTCTAACTTCTACCAACTTCTAATATTCAAGAATTACTATTGTTAATAATATGAATTTTATACTATCTAAATCAAGACGAACATTCTAAATTGTTTTCAAACCAATATCAAAACTCTACTCATCTAGATACAACCATCAACACTTTCAAATAATTTAAAGTTAGCATTCACGATTGAAAATCCATTTTTTTTTCTTAACACAAGCCAACATAAAATAAAAAATAAGAATTTTTTTAGTAAAAATTAAAACTTTCAACATAAGTGACATATTTCCTATCTAACTGAAAGTTTAGAACGAAACATCTTTTTTTTCTCTAAATTGAGTTTCAACAAAAATAATAATAATATGTACCTAGTAAAAGTCAATACTTGAAGTTTTAAACATATAATGATACGAAACTCAATGTGTTAATCAATTATTTATTAGATCAAACACTTTAAACAAATTCATATCAAGACTAAATATTTTAAATTGATTAAGGGTGAAAATGGAACTTTAAAACAACTAACTGGCGGTTTGATATTTGATAATTAAGATTAAATGAATAAGATCAATACCTTGAAACATACAACTAGTCCATAAAAATTATTATTTCCAACTATTCACATAAAACAAGAGTGCAAAAATCATAGTTCGGTAGACAAGCAATTTGCAACAAGTAACTAACATAATCTTGTCAACAATTAAAATTAAATCAAATCTTAACAAGTAATTTCATGGTTATTTACTCACTTAGGTAGGAATGTAGAATCCATAACACAATTATAGTAAACAAATAATAAATAGTTAATTAGTAATAAAAAAATGTATAATAATACAAAAGATTATAACACTTAACACAATAATATAACGGGAAAACCATCATAGTGAAAATAATTATTACACAAGAAAACACAATTGACACGACTGACATTCGACTAACACTAAATCAACATTCGACCCACTCGGCCTGATTGGACAGACCTGCTCTTATACCACTAATGTGACACCCTAAATCCCAAAATAATATATATAATAATTTATATCATATTCCTATAAAATTTGCAGCAGATAAATAAAAATATATTTCCAAGAAAATAAAAACTTTATATTTAATATAGGATATCACGTTTTTTAAAAAATAAAAATAAAACACTTTAAACTTATTCACAGACCCAAGCCCAACTAGTCAAACATAAACAACGAAGGAGGTGATTTCGAAATCATGATGACATTATAATACAAGTAAGAAGAACACACAAAAAATCATAATAGGACCATATCATTACACAAATATTCCATCAAGAAAATATCACATTCAAAGGTCAAAATCAACTCAAGGAAAATCAATAGATTTCATTGTAATATCGAATTGTCCAAGAGAAATTATCGCCGCACACAATACATATTAATAACAACAAAACAATTACAATAAAATGCAATGCTATGCATGAGCTTAGACTCTACTTCACAATGTGGTACCATTCTAACTCTGAAGTACTTGGATAAGAGGCTTGATACTATGCCACCATCCCGGTGGACGGTCAATTCAAATTGGCCCTATCCTCATAGATCCCTTCAACTCAACCCGAGACACATATACGTGACAGTCAAGGTAAAGGTGTGTTGCGTGGTAGCTCCCGATATTTGGTGTGCAACCTCCAAGTCACCTAGGAATTCCCGACCCGAATACCTCCAAGGTTTAACAATCTTGCCTTAAGGCTCGACAGCAGACTGCCACAATCAGGCTCATTCAGTTGTACTTCCCCAGAATCACTTGGCTTGTCAGGCCCTACCTATATGATGACAAAATAATCTTCACTTCACAATTTCTCAATATTTATTTTATCCTCTCGTTGGCCTATGATACTCCATTGAGACCGTCATCTCAAACACAAATTGAAATCACAATCATTTCACCAACTATGGGGTTACTTCAATATTCTCATCACAAATTCACAACATCACTATCATTAAAAATATCTCATCACATAAATTCATCACAAATTTATAGCATCACTATCATCAAGCATACATCATCACATAGGCTTATCACAAATTTATAACATCATTATAATTAATTATACATCATCATAATCACATAAACGTATCAAAATAAATTCACTTTTTATTATCACATCACATAAACACGTCTAATCAAACATATACATAAAATTCAGTCAACATCTAATATCACAATAATATCCAATATCACACATTTAATAAAAATAAATCAAACATCACAATAATATCCAATACCACACAATTAAAAAAGTTAAATCAATCAACACCTTATAAATATTTCTATTCCATATTTTAATCTCACAATCTCCTTAATTTAACATTAATTAATTTATCACTCAAACGCTCTCTCACCCCTTACCTTATTTCGACGCTTTCACACACGAGTACAATTCTAAAAGAAAATAATATTTGTTCTTTGACTTTTTGTCCTTCAATCGATCTAACTCGACAATTTATGGGTAAACGCCACAACTAAATTATGAGAAAATAGTCTAAAAACTTATTTCGAATTTCGGTCAAGCAAAATTACCATAAATCAGAAAACCAATCAGTAGATAATATAGCCACTTTTTACACGGTCTTTTTGGCATTGGTTTCACTAAAATAGGACTTACGGTG
Source organism: Cicer bijugum (assembly GCA_037974875.1). NCBI lineage: Eukaryota > Viridiplantae > Streptophyta > Magnoliopsida > Fabales > Fabaceae > Cicer > Cicer bijugum. Next base: position 1,071,315 of record JBBPBT010000688.1, read on the forward strand.
AAGGAGAACGGTGCAAAATAAGGAATTCTGTAACAGAGAAATCGAGTATTTTAGGGAGAAATTCGGGTTGTTAAAAATCTGAAAAATTGTGTTTAATTGAATAGATAAATGAGTAAAAAAACATACTGAAATTTGGACGAAAATAGATAAACTTTTATGGAATAGTTATGGATCGCCGGTGCCAAACGATACCATTTTTGTTGGTTTCCTCTTGGTTTTAGTTGTGTTGGCGGTAAGCTTCCTTCCTTGTTCTTTTATTTTATTAACAATTTAAATCATTTGCACACATGGGTCATGCCCATTACACTCATATTCAAATATATTAATAACCAAAACTCTCATATTCAAATTAATCACTATGTTACAAAATATTTAAAATTAAAAAATAAATAAATATATAACATCAACAATTTATAATAATTACTATTTCAAAATAAACAAATATAAAATCATAATGCCATAACAAGTATATAAAAACAAAGAAAATAAAACACAATAGTACCACTATCTCAAAATAATTATTCATAAAATGAATAATTAAAATTAAATATATTTAAAATTAAATATATTTGAAATTAAATAAATATAATTAAGTACACATTTAATATTAGTTAAACGCAAAAAAGAATATTATATTAATTGGGTGCACGTTTATACACGTAAAATGACATAAAATCTTATTCTTCAAAATATTACATTAAAATACTATTACTTTTAATATATATATATATATATATATATAATATAATAATATAAAATATTTATTATTTATATTGTTCGTTTAATATAATGTGTATCAAACTAGCACATCATAGAAAACATCCGTATAACAAAAATTAATCACAAAGTTTATTAAAATATATTTTATAATAATTTTAACATCAATTTAATTATTTAAAATCTTATTTAATTAATAATATAGTTTATCATAAAAATTTAGGGTGTTTCGACAAATAACATTGCATAAGAACCAAAATTAATTAGAAATTACCCTATTAAAGACCAAAATGAGAAAAATCATATTCCATTGAGACTAACACACTTATTGGAAGAACTACTTTGATAAAGACCTAAATAACGAAATTTTAATCCATAAAGACTCATGAACTAACTAGAAAAACTACATTGATTCATAACCAAAATGGACTATAATAAGCCATGTAATGTTCAATATTACCAAAATTTTAATCCATTGAGACTTATGGGCTTATTGGGTAAACTACATTGCCAAATACCAAAATGGATTAGAATAAAATTATAAATGACTAAATTGACCAAAATATTTATCCATTGTGACTAACATACTAATTCGAAGAACTAAGTTGACTAAAAACCTAAATTGATTAGAATAAGCCCAACGATGACAAATATAACAAAAATATTATTCCATTGAGACTATATTTATTAAATGAACTACAATGACCAACAACCAAAATGCACAAGAATACACCTAGTTAACAATGAAATGACCAAATAACTTAATCTTGTTAAGCATATTCACTTAATGGACAAACTAGATTGCCCAAGAACAATAATAGATTAGAATAAACCTTTTAAAAACAAAAATTGTAAGAACCTGAATTTTCTAAACTCTAATATATTCAATTTTAGTGTATGTTGTGTTGAATTGCTTAGGCCTTTAGCCCAACTTTTATTTTATGAACTAAGTACCAAAGATATATTTTGCTAGAGTTTGTAATACGTTTAAAATATAGGTATATATATTATTTTTGGAGACCCAATTACATTTATTTATTTATTAGAGTATAATTTAACTAAAGTATGAAAAATTTAATAGCGATCAAATTTTTTAAAATGTCACCTCTTGTTGATAAGTTTATATATCAATTAAGTTGCAACGAAAGTAGATATTTTTATACCTAATTATTTAACTATATATAATCCATATATATATATATATGACACCAACCGAGCAGGATTTCACTTTTTCCCATCCAGCTTCCTCCACCTTCCGTTGCTCTCTTTCTGTTTTCAAACAAAAGAAGTAATTTTAGTTTTAAAATATTAAAACCAAAAACATCCATTATCTACTAGATTAAAGCCTTCATTTAAGAAGTGTTAGGAAGACTTATGCACTTATTGGACGAATTACATTGGTTAAGAACCAACATGGATTCTAATAAACCAAGTAATGAATAAAATGGCCAAATTTTTTATCTAGTGAGACTTATTCAATTATTCGACAAACAACATTGCATAAGAACCAAAATGAATTAGAATAATCTATTAATGACCAAAATGATAAAATTCTTCATCGATTGTCACTTATGCACATTTTCAACGAACTACTTTGCCAAAGACCAAAAACAGATTTAAATAAACCTATTAAAGACCAAAATGACCAAAATATGAATACGTTAAGAATAACACACTTATTGGAAGAACTACATTAAATAAAAACAAAAGCTTACTACAATAAACCTATTAAAGACTAAAAGGATCAAAATTCCAATCAATTGAGAGTTATGCACTTATTGAACGATGAACATTGCCAAGAACATAATGGAATTAAATAAACATCTTAAAGACTAAAATTATAATCCATAAAGATTAACGCACTTATTGAAATAACTACACTGGAAAATAAAAATGGACTACAATAAACCTATTAAAGGCCAAAAGAGCCAAAACCTTAATCTATAAAGACTTATGCACTTATTGGACGAACTTCATTGACTAAGAACTTAAATGTTCTTGAATAAACCTAGTAAAGACAAACATGACTAAAGTCATAATTCATTAAGACTTAGGCAGTTATTGGACGAATTATACTGGCTAACAATAAAAAGGGACTATTAAAGATAAAAATGACCGAAATCTTAATCCATTGAAGCTTTTGCACTTATTTGATGAACTTCATTGTCTAGGAACCAAAATGGGTTAAAATCAACCAATTAGTCACCTATTCGAAGAACAACTATCGATAAGAACCAAAACATACTACAATAACCTAGGTAAGAGCAAAATAATAATAAATTGACAATTATGAACTTATTGGATGAACTACATTGGCTAAAAACCCAAAATGGACTAGAATAAACCTAGTCAATGTAACACCTGGATTTTTAATCCAAAATTTTACTTAAAAAAAATACTTATTGCTTAGAAAAGTCTACAAATTTTTTTTGAATACATAACATTTATTCATTTAAATAGTTAGTAACAACTACGTTATTTAATATCATTAAGAAAAGATTTATTCAAAAATTAAAACAAAGTAAAGACAATCATTCTTAATGGAAAGGAACCACTTCCGTATTTCTAGAATTCTAGTACATTTGAAAAAATTGTGACATAAGATTAAAAAGAACATAGAAATATTGTACAATTCTATTATTACAAAATTGTGTTGAAAAAAACCCATGTTTATCCTACGTTCGCCACATGTCAATACTCATTAACTACTCTTGAATCTCCACAAACTCATTAGTAGACAATTTATCACGTATGAGTTTGAACTATTATACACATGACAAGTTCTCACTAATAAAAAATCCAACTCACTATCATACACGAGGTTGGTTTATCAATACAATTATGACATTGGTTTAAATATCTAAATTATTATTTAAATTCAATTTTATGTATGTGAAATTTTTACTTTTATAATGTTTAAAAATATATGTTTTACATTTAAAAAAATGTAAAGTTTAGTTTACCTTAATTTTTATTTTATTATTTTTATACAATAATTATATAATAAAACCTTGACTCTCTTTGAATTTACTTTGTTGAATATCCTCAGTCAATACTTTGTTTTATAAATATTTATACCATTAATTGAAAAAATGTATTTAGTCAATAATTTGTTTGACTAAATATTTAGTCAAAACTTTATCTATTAAGTAACGATAAATATTAATTATATTTAAAATGTATTCTGATATCTATATTATTATATAAATTCAATTTTATGAATGTGAAAATTCTACTTTAGTAATGTTTAACAATATAGGTTTAACACTTAAAAAATTTTAATTTTTAGTTGGCATTAAAGTACCGGATAAGTTTATTTAGGTTTATTTAATGTGAAAATTCTACTTTTATAATGATTCGAACCTAAGACATGATGTATATTATTAATGTATTTAATCAATAATTCGATAGGTTTTATATTGGTTAATAGTTATTATTAATATAATTGAATAACTTAGTTTGATTGACTTGATAGGAATATTCAAACGGCATAACTTTTACTTACTATTTATAACTAACTTTTACTTACTATTTATAACAAACGGTTATTAATTATTTATACTTATAAAATATTACTTTAAGTAATTTTTTTATATATATTATTGCATTCTTTCAAAATCATTCTATAAATATATGATTTTCTCCAATCAATTATTTTCACTTTCATATATTAAAGATTAATCACTTTCAAAGAAAAGCTTAATTGAAGGTGCAATGTCATTATTTATCCAATAAGTTATTTTGATATGTGTGCTATTTTTGTTGTTCATGCACAATTTTCTTGGAATTTGTGTCAATATTACTAACAAATTGGAAACTGGTATGGACTTAACTGTTTATTGCAAATCTGCTGATGATGACCTTGGAGTTCATGTTCTTCAGATTGATCAAACGTATGGCTTTTCTTTTAAAAATAGTTTTTTCGGGGTAACACAATTCTATTGTTTCTTTCAGTGGAATGGTGAACTTAAATGGTTTGACGTATTCATAGCATGTGAAGATTTATGTGGAACTTACAATTCGTTTATAAAGGAAACAGGACCATGTAAGGATGGTGTTTGCCATGACTGGAATAAATAATTGATAATGTGTTACACATTTATTTATCTTCATAAATATTGTACTTGAGGGTATTGAGTTTAACACCCCAAATTTTATAATAAAATATTTTATAAATTTAACAATATTTTAAATAATTAATTTGGTATTTATTTAATTTTAGAATGCATGATGAACAATTTTATGATTAATTTTCTTTATATATGTGCTTTCTATGTTGTGTTAATTTAGTACATATTGGACTTAATGAGTAATATCAAAGACAAATATTATACTTTTCTAAAAATAATAGTATTTTAGTGTAATATTTTAAATACTAAAATTTTAGGCAATTTTACATCTACGTGTGTGTTCGTAATTAATGTGATATTTTCTTATGCATTTGACTAATGTTAAATATGCTCTTAATTATATTCAATTATTTCTATATATATGTTATTATTTATTTTATAAATAATTATTATGAGTTATTAGTAATATTGATATTGATTTCCTTCAGTTTTATTTATTTTTAATGCAATGGTGATTTTATGCATATTTATTGTGATATAGTAATTTATATCAAATTATTGATGTTATATTTATTTATTTTATCGTTTTGACTATTCTATAAGGATGGTAGTATTTTTTTGTGATTATTTTGTAAAATAGTATAGTTATCATTGTAGTTATTATTTTGAATATAAGACTTTTGGTTATTAGTGTATTTTAAATGATTAATTTATAAAATAATAGTTATGGAATAATAGAAATGTTTTTGTAATGAAATTGTATTAAAAGAAAGTATTAAGGAAATTAATTTTGGTAATTATTTGTTTTATTTTTTTTTCAAACAAATAAGATAAAAGAAAGGAGCAAAATGTGTTTTATGGATTGAGTCATATACAAGAGTAAATGGTAAATAAATAATATTAATAAAAATAATAATAATAATAATAATAATAATAATAATGATGATGATGATGAAAAAGAAAATAGGAAAAAAGGGAAGATCGTTTTCCATCGTTTTCTATTTCGTATACACCACGACATCCGTAGCCTATTTCTTTTCCATCTTCTCTCTTTGACCATGACCATTATAGTGGATGTAACACTCCAAATTCTATAATAAACTATTTTGTTAATCAAATAGGATTTTAAATGATTAATTTTGTGTTAAAATTATTTTAGAATATATGTTGATTAGTTTTATGATTAATTTTCTTTATAAATGTGTTTTCTATGATGTGCTTATCTTGTACATATTTGAACAAATATGTTATATGAATAATAAATGTTATATTTTATTATTTTATATATTTTTCTAAACATAATAGTATATTATATTAATGTAAATATTTTGAAAAATAAGATTTAAGTGATTTTAGGTGTATATATGAGTTAGTAATTAAAATGATATTTTCTTGTGTGTTTGACTAACATTACCTGTGCACTTAATTATATTTAATTATTTCTAAATATATGTTAATTTAATTTTTTATTCTATAAATAATCATCTTGAAATCGTAGTAATATTGTGTTTGATTTTCTTTAGTTTTATATACTTATTTTGTAATTGTGATTTTATATATATATATATATTTATTATGATTTAGTAATTAATATAATATATTATTGTTATATTTATTTATTTTATAATTTTGACTATTCTCTAATGATAGTATCATTATAACATGAATATTTTGAACAATAAGTATAATTATTGTGATTAATTTGAATATGAGAATTTGGATTGTTAATAATATGTATTTTTTTAAAAGGTTAATAATTTTAATTACTCTAATTCATCATATATTAGTTATGAAATATTAGTAATGTTTTGAAAATTAAATGACATTTTTGGAGGAGTATTATTAACAATTGATTTTATTTTAGGAAAATAAAAATAATAACAACAATAAAATATAAAATAAATAAGGGGACCAATGAACTTGACCCATGTATGTTAACCCTAATTATGTTGATAAAAAAATAAAAAAACGAAAAAGAAAGGGAGCTTCAGTAGCTGCATAAGTAAGAGAAAACACACTAACATGTCTATCGTTTGACACTAGTGATCGATAACTGTTCCAAAAAACTTTCTCCATTTTCACCCAAATTTGAGTATGTTGTTTCATTCAATTTACTAGTCAATTAAACACAATTTTCCATATTTTTAAAAACTCCGATTTCTCTCTAAAATACACGACTTTCGATTTGAGTGAAACCTTCCTTGACCAACTTTTGAATTTAGTTTTTAGAGTATCTTATCTTTGATGGGAAATACGACCTCTAATTTACAGGAAATAATGCAAGAATAATGCAAACAATGCCTATTCTAACAGTATGCGCAACAGTTTAATAAATTCGAAATTTACTAAACAAAAGATTAAACAAGGTCCCAAGAAGATCAATTCTAAAGAAAATCAACAATAACAACTATTGTTAAAATGCAGAGTGCAACATATACATTTATCATTCAAGATATTGATTCACATACAAGCATGCAGTGGCAATTTTTCATGTAATGTCAAGATATGCAGAAATTCATTTAAGCATACAATCAATATCTTTCATGTAATCAATGTAGAAATTTAGAGAGATAAGGGAAAGAAAAATGTACATAGTAATTTTTATACTGGTTCAGCCACCTCGACGGCCTACATCCAGTCCTAAGATCCAATTTGATCTTAGCCTTTCCAATAGAACTTCTTAGAATCAGTTTACAGATTTTACACAGCGCCTCGCCTCAATCTTAAACTATTCTCCCTGTTCTATCTTATCTCCCTGAATCCCAGAGTTTAAATCCCATAAACTCTTCCAAGATATCAGTCAAGCGTCTTCTTGATGAGCACCTCAATCACAGAAGATCACCACCAGTTTAAGATTGGATTTCACAACCACTCTACCCCAGAGTTTATCACCAAACCCTTACAAGATAACAGCAAAGTTTCTTCTTGATGAGCACCCTCAATCACATAAGATAACTACCAATTAAGACTGGATTTTCTCAGCGTTATTTGATTACAGAAAATGTTTACAAATGTTCCAAAATAGAAGATGTTCAAAAAGTTCTTCAGTTGTCTTCTTCTTGAATAGTCTTTCTCCAGCAATCTTTTTCAGTCCTTTTTGAATACAAAAAATGAATGCTTGTGACTGAAAAAGTAATGTACAAAAGTTATTTCACAGTGAGAAAGTGTATTACAAAGTTGTGTATGTTTTCAAGAGATATGTATCACATTATTGTTATTAAGAAGAAGAACTTGATAACAGTTTATATAGATTCAAAAAAACAATGCATGAATCGATTTGCCCAATCGATTCATTAAAGTTAAAAAGCTTGCTAATCGATTTGCTCAATCGATTTCGTTAATCTTGTTTTTCTTGAATCTTGAAACTGCATCAACTAATCAATTTACCCAATCGATTATTTTAAGGCATTCTTCAGACTTGAATACCAGTTCATATTTGAATCGATTTGCATAATCGATTTGTGATGTTTTGTTCCAACAACGAGATCAAAACATTCGATTTACTCTGTCGATTCAAACACTTGCATAATCAATTTGGCTAAGGACTAAGTCTTCTCTATTTGTTAAAAGTTTTGTGCTAATCGATTTGCTCAATCGATTTCACTAATTACAGAGAGAGCTTAAAACATTTAAGCGAAGTGTCTAATCGATTATGGAGTTAAAGGAGTTAAAGTTGATTTATTTTGTATAATGAAATTAACTTTTGTTTAAATAACTCTTGATTATTTTAAAGATATTAAAATGAGTTGAATTTTTATTGATTTATAAAATAACAATAATTCTATAATACTGATGTGTTGTTTTACTAATGTATTGTTTTACTATAACAATAATTCTATAACAATAATGTTGTTTTAAAATAGATAAAAGTTTAAAGCATATTTTACTATGTGTTGTTTTTAAGAAAATCAAAAATAGTTGTTGTTACGTTGGTTTAGAGGGGCTGATGTGAATATTTAACTGTGAGGGTGTTGGGATATTTGTTTGAAACGATTGATTTACTAATTCTGATATTGTGAACTCATTAGAGTTTAACTTAATTTTAGAGTTTAAGATTTTAAGAGTTCATTAGTGATTTATAATGGTACTAATAAAAAAAAGGGGATCAAATGATAATATATCTACTAATTGAGAAAGAGAGGGAAGAACGGGAAAAGAATTATCGCAATAGTGAAACTCTTTTTAAAAAATGTTTTTTTGAGTATAATTGTAGTTGTTGTGTTGTCTGTAACACCCGATTTTTAACAGCGAGAGTGTGTATTTTTTTTCCAAAACAAATTCATAAAACAAAGAACTAAACAAGGAAAATAACAATTAAGTTTTTAAATGGGTCACCAACCGAAATTGTGTTGTAAAGGGTCACCAACCGAAATTAACAATTAACACATAACATTGAAGTTTTTAAATGCCCAAAATAACGTTTCAACTTAGCATGCACCTTAAAAGGGTTTTCCATATGCTAAATATTCATATAATACTTGCCAAGTAAAATGAAATCAAAATAGGGTTTTAAACAATCAAGTAATAAATCAACTGACCAACCAATTGATGAATCAACTGAGCAATCGATTGTCTCAATCAGAATAAAAGTTTTTACTAAGCAAATCGATTGGAAAATCGATTTCTTAAAGGTTTTTAGTGAAACCTGTATTCTGGGTTTAAATCAATCGATTGGGAAATCGATTTTCTTAAATAGCTGAGCCACTGTGACATGCCAAATCGATTGGCAAATCAATTTTGGTAAATAGTTGAGCCCCTGTAATTTGCCAAATTGATTGGCAAATCGATTTTGATAAATGGTTGAGCCCCTGTAACTTGCCTAATTGATTGATAGCCTGCTTGATTTTCAGAAACTGTGCAAATCGATTGTGCCAATCGATTGATTAATCCCAGACTGCATAATTTCATTCAACCCTATTACAAAATCGATTTTACTAATCGATTTGCTTATGAATCTTCAAGCTTTTGCTGATTTCTTGAGTTCCAAGCAATTTTCTCAAGTTTGTAGGATTGAGTTGTTGTTCCTGAAATTTTTCTCAGTTCACAATGTCAGATTTATTTCATGATGTACGTTTGTCAATAATATCAAAAACGAATATATGTCTAACAATCTTAATTTATTTTGACATTTACCCATAAACTGTCGAGTTAGATCGATTCAAGGACAAAGAGTCAAAGAACAAAGACTGTCTGCTCGTGGAATCGTATTCATGTGTGAAAGCGTCAAAATAACGTAAAGGGTGAGAGAGCGTTTGAATAAATGAGTATAATATATTGTGAGATGAACGAGAAAACCATATTCCCAAAACTTATTCGACCAATAACATTGCATAAGAACCAAAATTAATTAGAAATTACCCTATTAAAGACCAAAATGAGAAAAATCATATTCCATTGAGACTAACAACTTATTGGAAGAACTACATTAATAAAGACCTAAATAACCAAATTTTAATCCACAAAGATTCATGGAGTAACTAGAAAAATTACATTGATTCATTACCAAAATGGACTATAATAAACTATGTAAAGTCCAATATTACTAAAATTTTAATCCATTGAGACTTATTGGGTAAACTACATTGCCAAATACATTTATTTATTTATTAGAGTATAATTTAACTAAAGTAT
>JBBPBT010000688.1:1089059-1137831 GCA_037974875.1 Cicer bijugum
TATCTCTTTTTTTAATTATTTCTAAATATATCTTATTTTAATTATTTATAGAATCTTGAGATCGTAGTAATATTGTGTTTGATTTTCTTTGCTTTTATATACTTATTTTTGAATTGTGATTTTATATATATATTTATTATGATTTAGTAATTTACATAAAATATTATTGTTATCTCTATTTATTTTATAATTTTGACTATTTTCTAATATGATGGTATTGTTATAATATGAATATTTTGAGAAATAAGTATAATTGTAGGGATTATTTTCAATGTGAAAGTTTCTATTATTAGTAATATGTTTTTTTTTATAAATTATTTTAATTACTCTAATTTAGAATGGAGGAATATTAAAAAGGAGATTAAATAATTATTAGTTTAATTTTAACAAAATAAAAATAATAATAGTAAAATATAAATAAAGAGACCAACGGGGTTGACTCTATGAACCCTAATTGTTAAAAATATAAAACAAACAAAAGAAGGGAGTTGGAAGGGCAGCCGTAGAACCAAAGAGTAAACACAACAACCTATCATTTGACACTGGAGAGCCATAACTGTCCCAGAAAAGTTTCTCTGTTTTCGTCCAAATTTCAAAATCCTTATTTTGCACCGTTCTTCTTCACTGTAAGTCCGATTTGAGAACAAACGCCAAAACGACCATGTGAAAAGTGGCTATATTATCCATTGATTGGGTTTCTGATTTATGGTAGTTTTTCTTGACCGAATTTCGAATTTAGTTTTTAGAGTATCTTCTCATAATTTATTTTTAATGTTTACCCATAAACTATCGAGTTAGATCGATTGAAGGACCAAGAATCAACGAACAAAGATTGTTTGCTCGTGGAATCGTATTCGTGTGTGAAAGCTTCAAAATAAGGTAAGGGGTGAGAGAGCGTTTGAATTCATGAGTATAATATATTGTGAGATGAACGGGAAAACCGTATTTCCCAACGATTCATCCGGGGCTTGCTACGTACGGCAGTAGCCCTTTGAGAGATAAATTGATTAATTCGAAATATGAGAATTGTGAGATTAAAATGTGAAATAGAAATTTTTCTAAGGTGTTGATTGATTTAATTTTCGATACTTGTATGGTAGTTGATATTTGTTATTATTGTGATGTTGGATGTTGAATGAAATTATGTGTACATGTTTGCTTAGATGAAATTATGTGATGTGATAATAAAATATGGATGCATGGTTTGATATATGCTTACGTGATGATAATGATGATTTATGATTGATGATAGTGATGTTATAAAATTGTGATGAGTTTATACGATGACCATGATTATTTATGATTAATGATATTATAAGATTGTGATGAAAATATTGAAGTACCCCATACTTGATGAGATAGTGATGATAATTAAATATGGTGCTCTTAATGGAGTAGTCTAAGCTAACAGGGGGAGAAAATAAATATTGTGAATTGTGAAGTGGAGATTATTTTGTCATCATATAGGTAGGGCCTGACAAGCCTAGTGATTCTGGGGAAGTACAACTGAATGAGCCTGATCGTGGCGGTCTACTGTCGAGCCTTAAGGCAAGATTGTTAGACCTTGGAGGTAATCCGGTGGGGAATTCCTAGGTGACTTGGAGGTAGCACTCCAAATGTCGGGAGCTACCATGCAACACACGTTTACCTCGACTGTCACGTATATGTGTCTCGGGTTGAGTTGAGGGGATCTATGAGGACAGGGCCAAATTGAATTGTCCGTCCACCGGGATGGTGGCATAGTATCATGGCCTCCTAACCAAGTACTTCAGAGTTAGAATGGTACCACATTGTGAAGTAGAGTCTAAGCTCATGCATAGCATTGCATTTCCTTGTGATTGTTTTATTGTGATTGATGTGTTTCAAAGGTAATATTAATTAGATGATTTGATGCATATTATAATGAGATGATTATTTTACTTGAGTGACTTTGATGTTATCTTATGATACTATTTAATTAAATATTTTGATATATCGTAAAGTGATTATGATACGGTTCTATTATGATTGTTTGCGTGTTCTTCTTACTCATATTATACTATTAACATGATTTCAAAACTCACCTCCTTCGTTGTTTGTGTTTGACTGGCTGGGCCCTGCGTTTGCGAAATCGCAGTTATTACAGGTTAATGAGTCTTGAAGTTCAAGTTTGGGAGGAACCCCGCTCTGATAGGTGATACCGGGAATAAGGGTTTTAATTTGTATTTTACTTATTTAATTTGAATCAAATTTTTGTATGTAAACCTTAGAAGTATTAATAAGTTTTTAGAATTAAATCAAGTAATTATACTTAAATCAAGTTTATTGAGATTAAATTGTTTTATTTGAGTAATTAAATTTGAATTGGTGCATGTGTACTTTGAGAAACGTGATATCCTAAATTAGTTACAAAAGATTTTATTTTCTTGAAAATATAATTCTATTTATCCGCTGCAAATTTTATAGGAATATGATAAAAATTATTATATATATATTATTGTGGGATTTAGGGTGTCACAGTTGTGACTAACACACTTATCGAAAGAACTACATAGGCTAAGAAATAAAATGGACTCGAATAAGCGTACTAAATACCAAATTGACTAAAATTTTAATCCATTGAGATGTAAACACTTATTGGATGAACTACTTTGGATAAGAATAAAAGTGGACAAGAATACACGTAGTAAAGACAAAAATGTCAAAAATCATAATCCATTGAGAATTATGCACTTATTGGATGAGGTACATTGCCTAAGAACAAAATGAATTAGAATAAACCTATTAAAGACCAAAATGACTGACATCATAATCCATTGAGGCTAACTCACTTATTGGAAGAACTAGATTGGCTAGGAATCAAAATGGACTAGAATAAAGCTTGTAAAGACCAAAATGATAAAATTTTAATCCATGGAATCTCTTTCACTTATTCGAAAAACTACATTGATTAAGAATCAAAATGGACAAGAATAAAACTAGTAAAGACCAAAATTGCCAAAATCTAAATTCATTCAGACTTTTGGACTTTTTGAACAAACAACTTTGCCTAAAAACAAAATTGATTAGAATAAACCTATTAAAGTCCAAAATGAGCAAAATATTAATCCATTTAGGCTAACAAACTTATTTATAAAAGTACATTGGCTATGAACTAAAATAGAGTAAAATAAACCTATTAATGACCAAAAAATTAATCCAATACGTGTTAGGCCCTTATTTTGTAACACCCAAAATTTTATTACAAACTATTTTATTAATTAAATTAGATTTTTGATAATTAATTTGGTTCTCAAATTGTTTTAGAATATATGTTAATTAAAACCAAAATTGTTTTAGATAATTAAAACTATTTTGTTGAATATATTTTTATTATTAATTTTCTTTATATGTGTATATCCTAATATGTGTTAATCTGTACATACTTGACTAAATGAGTGATGTAAATAATAATTATTATATTTTATTATTTTATATATTTTTCTAAAGGAGTTAAAGTTGATTTATTTTGTATAATGAAATTAACTTTTGTTTAAATAACTCTTGATTATTTTAAAGATATTAAAATGAGTTGAATTTTTATTGATTTATAAAATAACAATAATTCTATAATACTGATGTGTTGTTTTACTAATGTATTGTTTTACTATAACAATAATTCTATAACAATAATGTTGTTTTAAAATAGATAAAAGTTTAAAGCATATTTTACTATGTGTTGTTTTTAAGAAAATCAAAAATAGTTGTTGTTACGTTGGTTTAGAGGGGCTGATGTGAATATTTAACTGTGAGGGTGTTGGGATATTTGTTTGAAACGATTGATTTACTAATTCTGATATTGTGAACTCATTAGAGTTTAACTTAATTTTAGAGTTTTAGATTTTAAGAGCTCATTAGTGATTTATAATGGTACTAATAAAAAAAAAGGGGATCAAATGATAATATATCTACTAATTGAGAAAGAGAGGGAAGAACGGGAAAAGAATTATCGCAATAGTGAAACTCTTTTTAAAAAATGTTTTTTTGAGTATAATTGTAGTTGCTGTGTTGTCTGTAACACCCGATTTTTAACAGCGAGAGTGTGTATTTTCTTTCCAAAACAAATTCATAAAACAAAGAACTAAATAAGGAAAATACCTTTGGATAAATGTTTAAGTCATAACACAACGACAATTAAGTCAATATAATAGTTTTTGACATATGAATCCAAAGTATTTACGCATCAAAAAGTGGTACATGGAACCCATCGAAAATAAAATGTCATGCTGACAATATTAGTATAGGTACAGTCTTCCAATTTAAAATAAACACAATCCAAAAGAAAGACATCTAGTCCCTATACGTCCACCTAATCTGATCATTCTACAAAAAACTATACATCCTGAGTGATCTTCACGCGTCCCGCAAGATCCTCATAACATAGCTCCAATCAGGTGTTTCCAACTACATCCCCATCCATAGGGTACGAATCGGTAGGATTGTCCTTGCTCTCATCGGAGGGCAAAGCCCACATTTCTAGAATAGTTGTAAAGGGTCACCAACCGAAATTAACAATTAACACATAACATTTAAGTTTTTAAATGCCCAAAATAACGTTTCAACTTAGCATGCACCTTAAAAGAGTTTTCCATATGCTAAATATTCATATAATACTTGCCAAGTAAAATGAAATCAAAATAGGGTTTTAAACAATCAAGTAATAAATCAACTGACCAACCAATTGATGAATCAACTGAGCAATCGATTGTCTCAATCAGAATAAAAGTTTTTACTAAGCAAATCGATTGGAAAATCGATTTCTTAAAGGTTTTTAGTGAAACCTGTATTCTGGGTTTAAATCAATCGATTGGGAAATCGATTTTCTTAAATAGCTGAGCCACTGTGACATGCCAAATCGATTGGCAAATCAATTTTGGTAAATAGTTGAGCCCCTGTAATTTGCCAAATTGATTGGCAAATCGATTTTGATAAATGGTTGAGCCCCTGTAACTTGCCCAATCGATTGGCAAATCGATTTTGTTCAATATCTTTTAACAGAATCGATTGGGAAATCGATAGTTCTGAAGTTTTTCAGAACTACATAAACTGAATCAATCACAATTACACACAACACACAATTCCAAAACGTAACACTTAGCAATTACAACACAATCACTATGACATCTTAAGTCTCGAAATAGTTTTGAAATCAATTACACTTACACACAATTTCAAAACATAACACTTAGTAATTTCAACACAATCACCACGACAACTTGAGTTTCGAAATAGTTTTGCAATCAATCACACTTACACACAATTTCACAACATAACACTTAGCAATTATAATGCAATTACCACGACATCTCGGGTTCAAACACTCAATCATAATCTTGAATCAATCAAGACTCGTGTGCCAAGCACCCTAATGCAATGCATATATGCCAAAATGCATGGACTCGGAATTCCAAAACAAAACCCTCCTCGAAGGGCCGTAAATCATAATTGTACTGCCTATCGCAGGCCAAAGTACTAAATTACTGAGGTGACACCTATCACGGGTCTGCACGATTTACTAAAAAGCATAAATCATAAACGTACTGCCTATCACAGCCTAGTACCGTTTACTGAGGTGCCACCAATCACGGGTATGCACGATTTACTAAAAAGAAACGTAAATCGTAAATGTACTGCCTATCACAGGCCAAAGTACTATTTACCGAGGTGCCACCTATCACGGGTCTGCACGATTTACCTAAAAGAAACGTAAATCGTAAATGTACCGCCTATCACATCCCGAAGTACTATTTACCGAGGTGCCACCTATCACGGGTCTGCACCATTTACCAAATATGAAATACATGGGCATACTCTGACTCTATCCACGTCAATCGTTAAGTAAATGCATATATTAAAAGATTCTCCATTTTTAATACTCATTTAACTCTAACAATTTTTCACGACAATCATTAAGTAAACTCGAATTCAAAAAGTCTACTACGCTTGTTCGCGTAACTCTTCTGACGATCTTGTGAAGTCTTCATTTTGTCCTTGATCTTCCATATCTTAGCTGTAGTCTGTTGCACCATCTCTGGTCTGACAATCATACTTTCACCGTCCTTATACCAACACAAGGGCGTTTGACACTTGCGCCCATATAAAGCCTCATATGGTGCCATTCCAATACTTGCGTGGAAACTATTGTTGTAGGTGAACTCAATCAACGGAAGTACATCATCCCAACTTCCTCTATCATCTAATACACATGTTCTCAATAGATCTTCCAGGGACTGATTTGTCCTTTCAGTCTGTCCGTTCGTTTGTGGATGGTAAGCTGAACTCAATCGTAGTTTCGTTCCCAACGCTTCGTGCAATGCTCCCCAAAAATGTGATGTGAACTTCAGATCACGGTCTGATACAATACTCGATGGTACTCCGTGTAATCTCACAATGTCCACAATGTAGATCTTCATTAGCTTATCTACCTTATAGGTGGTCTTTACTGGCAAAAAGGGTGCGGATTTAGTCAGTTGATCCACTATCACCCATATAGAATCATTCTTTCTCCTTGTTTTAGGCAATCCAGTTATAAAATCCATGGAAATGTTGTCCCACTTCCATTCAGGTATATCTAAAGGTTGCAACATCCCAGCAGGTCGCTGATGTTCCACCTTCGCTTTCTGATAAGTTAGACAAGTTGATACATACTCCGCTACATGTTTCTTCATTCCTGGCCACCAATAATTTTGTCTCAATTCTTGATACGTCTTTGTTGCTCTAGGATGAATACTCAACTTACTCTTATGAGCCTCTTCTAAAATTGTTTTCCTCATATTTGTAATTTCTGGTACACAAATCCTACCATTACATCGCCAAATATTATCTGATCCAATCTTAAACTCAGTTGTCTTCCCTTGCACTATTAGACTTCTCTTGAATTAAGACGTCATCTTGAGAATTTGCAATGTCTTCAAGTAGTCCACTCGAAATCTTAATGATTCCGAATTTCAAAATTCCCGGTGCAAACTCTACGTTCAAGTGTAGGTCTCTAAAAGCTTTCCACAACTATTGTTGTCTAGCCATAATTGTTGAAGACACCGATACACTTCTTCTACTCAATGCATCGGCCACTACATTGGCCTTCCCAGGGTGGTACTGTAGTGTGAAATCAAAATCCTTGAGAGTCTCCATCCATCGTCTCTGGCGCATGTTCAATTCCTTCTAATCAAACAAATATTTCAAACTTTTATGGTCACTGAACACGGTGAACGTGCACCCATATAAATAGTGCCTCAAGATCTTCAATGCAAAAGCAACAGCAGCAAGCTCCAAATCATGAGTAGGATAGTTTCTCTCATGAATCTTCAATTGCCTTGAGGCATAAGCTACAACTTTCTTGTGTTGCATTAGAACACATCCCAAACCTTGGTGAGATGCATCACAATAAACTTCATAGGGTTCTTCTGATTGCGGTAATACCAATACTGGTGAGGTCGTCAATTTTCTCTTTAGTAACTGAAAATTTTCCTCACACTTCTTTGTCCAAGCGAACGGTTGATCTTTCCTGGTAAGTTGTGTCAATGGAGTCACAATCTTAGCAAAACCTTCAATAAACCTCTTATAGTACACTGCTAGTCCTACGAAACTTCATATGTCAGTGATAGTCTGAGGTTGTTTCAAAGCAAGAACCACCTCAATCTTAGTCGGATCTACTTCGACAGATTGGCATACAATTGCTTCTCGCGTAAAATCTCAAGAACTTGACGTAAATGTTCTCCTTGCTCTTCTTCAGTTCTTGAATAAATTAATATATCATCAATGAACACCACAACAAATTTATCAAGGAATGGATTAAAGATTCTATTCATGTAGTCCAAGAAAATTGCTAGTGCATTGGTAACTCCAAACGACATAACAAGATATTCATAATGTCCATAACGGGTTCTGAAAGCAGTTTTATGAATATCTCCTTCCCTTACTCGAATCTGATGGTAACCCGACTTCAAGTCAATCTTAGAAAATATCGCTGCCCCTCTCAATTGATCCATTAAATCATCGATGTGTGGCAAAGGATAACGATTCTTAATAGTTGCCTTATTAAGATGTCTATAATCCACACATATGCGCGAGCTTCCGTCCTTCTTCTTAACTAGTAAAACTAGAGCTCCCCATGGCGATACACTTGGTTTAATAAATTTTTTCTCCAACAAATCTTCAATTTGGCCTATGAGCTCATTTAATTCCAATGGCGACATTCGATACGGTGCAATTGAAATAGGTCCGATTCTTGGGTGCAAATCAATGAAAAATTCCACTTCTCTTAACGGTGGCAATCCTGGTATTTTCGCTGGAAATACGTCTCGGTACTCATTGACAAGTCTCACATCTTCTATGTTCACATTTATCTTTGCCTCCACATTAGCTAGAGACAAAAACTCCTGAGTTCCTTCTCTTAGCGACACTCGGAGTTTGTTAGCGGCTAGATACTTAACAACTCCTGGTTCGGGGAAAAGAACCAATTTGCGAGCACAATCCACGATCACATAATGATACGACATCCAATCCATACCGAGAATGACCTCGAGTGATTGTAGAGGTAAACAAATTAAATTAACCAAGAAATCCCTATTCTGAATAGTCATTTGATAGTGTAAACATGCAGAATTTAATGTCAAAGTCTTAGCAGGTGTGGAAACAACCAAATCAAAAGGTAAAGCAGACACATATAACTTCAAACCATTCACACAATCCATAGCAATGAAGGAATGGGTTGCCCCCGAATCAAAAAGTGTAGTTAGAGTATTACCTGCAATCCCACAGTCACGTTGAATCAGATTGCCAGATGGATTCCCATCTTCAGCACTCACACAATATATGCGTCCTCTAGTAGTAGGACGAGTAGCCCTAGTTACATTCACAATTGGTTCCACCTTCGGAGCCGTGCAATCCTTTGCCATGTGCCCTGGCTTCTGACAATTGTAGAAGCTGAGAATATTAGGGGTACAAGCACTAGCATAATGTCCCTCTTCCCCACATCGGAAACATCGAACCACTCGTCCCAATTTTCTTCCAAAAGTCTGGTTCCATGGGCGATTCTGCCCACTGTTGTTATTTTGTGGTCGATTATAAGGTTTTGCAACTTGTTTCCCCTTGTTGTTCTGATGATTCACCCGACTAGGCCCTCCTGAACTAAAATTCCCTCCTCGGCTAGCCCTCTTATTCTTCATATCCTCAACTTCTCTACATTTTTCCACAAGAACTTGGAAACATTGAATTCCCAAGGGTAAGACAGAGTCTTGAATCTCATCCTTTAGTCCGTCTTGGAAACGATGACACATGAATGGTTCATCAATCTCTTCATGGAAAAACTTGAAATGCCTTGATAGCGATTCAAACTTAGCAGCATATTCGCCCACAGTCATGTTCCCCTGATGCAGTTTCAGAAAATCATCACCCAGTTTAGTCCTGGTACTCATCGAGAAGTATTTGTCTAAAAACTTCCTTTTGAATGGTTCCCAATTCACCTCCTCGTGAGCTCATCCCATCAACAATCTTGTACTCCTCCACCAGTACTCAGCATCCCCCAATAGCATATAAGTGGCCCAGTTGACCTTCACTCCCGCCTAACAGTTAATCATTTCGAAGATCTTTTCCACTTCTTGGATCCATTGATCCACTTTCTCTGAATTCTCATCCCCCTTAAACATGGGAGGATTGTAACGACGAAAATCTTCTAAATCCTCTTGACTCTACAGCACGAATCTCTCTTTCCCTCTTTTCAAGATAACGTTGAGTCTTGGCAGCAGTCTGTGCAGCAACAGAAGCAGCCATGTTATTCATATCTTCCACCATTCGACCATCCCTATTAGCATTGGCTCTCGGAGCGTCATTCCTTCTTGGCGGCATGGTTTTCCAATAAAACCATCATCAAGTAGAGTCTTAACGCCACTTCAAATAATTCCAAAACTAACTTCCGACCACATCAACACATAATAATTATTTTGGACCTGACAACTCAAACCACCTAAACCGACGCATGATCAGATAACAACTCCCAACCTACAGGTTGACCTACAATCTATAACCAAAACTCCACATCCCCAAAGAAATCTAAACCAAAGCTCTGATACCACAATGTAACACCCCGATTTTTAACAGCGAGAGTGTATTTTTTTTTTTCAAAAACAAATTCATAAAACAAAGAACTAAATAAGGAAAATACCTTTGGATAAATGTTTAAGTCATAACACAACGACAATTAAGTCACTATAATAGTTTTTGAAATATGAATCGGAAGTATTTACGCATCTAAAAGTGGTACATGGAACCCATCGAAAATAAAATGTCGTGCTGACAATATTAGTATAGGTACAGTCATCCAATTTAAAATAAACAGAATCCAAAAGAAAGACATCTAGTCCCTATACGTCAATCAAATCTGATCATTCTACAAAAAACTATACATCCTAAGTGATCTTCACGCGCCCCGCAAGATCCTCCTAACATAGCTCCAGTCAGATGCTTCCAACTACATCCCCACCCACAGGGTACAAACCGGTAGGATTGTCGTGGCTCTCATCTGAGGGTAAAGCCCAGATTTCCACAATAGTTGTAAAGGGTCACCAACCGAAATTAACAATTAACACATAACATTTAAGTTTTTAAATGCCAAAATAACCTTTCAACTTAGCATGCACCTTAAAAGGGTTTTCCATATGCTAAACGTTCATATAATACTTGCGAAGTAAAATGAAATCAAAATAGGGTTTTAGACAATCAAGTAATAAATCAACTGACCAACCAATTGTTGAATCAACTGAGCAATCGATTGTCTGACTCAGAATAAAAGTTTTTACAAAGCAAATCGATTGGGAAATCGATTTCTTAAAGGTTTTTAGTGAAACCTATATTCTGGGTTTAAATCACTCGATTGGGAAATCGATTTTCTTAAATAGTTGAGCCCTTGTGACATGCCAAATTGATTGGCAAATTGATTTGGGTAAATAGCAGAGCCCCTATAACTTGCCAAATCGATAGGCAAATCGATTTTGATAAATGGTTGAGCCCCTGTAACTTATCAAATCGATTGGCAAATCGATTTTGTTCAATATCTTTTAACAGAATCGATTGGGAAATTGATTGTTATGAAGTTTTTCTAAACTACATAAACTGAATCAATCACAATTACACACAACACACAATTCCAAAACGTAACATTTAGCAATTACAACATAATCACCACGACATCTTAAGTCTCGAAATAGTTTTGAAATCAATTACACTTACACACAATTTCAAAACATAACACTTAATAATTTCAACACAATCACCACGACAACTTGAGTTTCGAAATAGTTTTGCAATCAATAAAACTTACACACAATTTCACAACATAACACTTAGCAATTACAACGCAATTACCACGACATCTCAGGTTCCAACACTCATTCATAATCTTGAATCAAACACGACTCGTGTGCCAAGTACCCTAATGCAATGCGTATATGCCAAAATGCATGGACTCGTAATTCCAAAACAAAACCCTCCTTGAAGGGCCGTAAATCATAATTGTACCGCCTATCACATGCCAAAGTACTAAATTATCGAGGTGCCACCTATCACGGGTCTGCACGATTTACTAAAAAGCATAAATCATAAACGTACTTCCTATCACAGACCAGTACTGTTTGCCGAGGTGCCACCTGTCACGGGTCTGCACGATTTACTAAAAAGAAACGTAAGTCGTAAATGTACCGCCTATCACAAGCCGAAGTATTATTTACCGAGGTGCCACCTATCACGGGTCTGCACGATTTTCCAAATAGAAACATAAATCGTAAATGTACCGCCTATCAAAGGACGAATTACTATTGACAGAGGTGCCACCTATAACGGGTCTGCACGATTTACCAAATATGAAATGCATGAGCATACTCTAACTCTATCCACGTCAATCGTTAAGTAAATGCAGATATTAAAAGATTCTACATTTTTAATACTCATTTAACTCTAACAATTTTTCACGATAGTCATTAAGTAAACGGAGATATTAAGAGATTCCCCATTCTTAATACTCATTTAACTCTAACGATTTTCAGTGCAAACATTAAGTAAACAGAGATATTAAAAGATTCCCCATTTTTAATACTCGTTTGACTCTAATGATTTTCACGACAAACATTAAGTAAACAGAGATACTAAAAGATTCCCCATTTTTAATACTCGTTTAACTCTAATGATTTTCATATTCTACACAGAACATACTCAGACATATTCTCAAATTCAATCCACAATTCACACCAAATCACATCAATTCACTTTTCCACAAAATCCACACAAACACATCTCAAACTTAATAAGTATTAATTATGAACATGACAAATACGACGAACACAAATCATCACAACCCACCACTCAAACACATTCATTTCCTCAAAATCATACATAAATGAGTTAAATTCACTTTCCACAAAACACTCATCAATATCTCCAAAAACCAACTCTAAGGTTTTACCCATAAAAGCATTAGATTCATTTTCCCCCAAATCAACTCTTCAACCCTAACAAAATCCTTTTCCACACAACCACAGATAAGTCCCTAAATGCAAACTAAAAGTTTGGAAGGAGCCCTTACCTTAACGTTAGCTTTAACTTGCGATTATGGTACCACGAGTAAAACCAGTAAAATCTTCCCTCGCGACGTCGCTTCCAAAGTTAGTTCACTAGCACAATAGAGTGGAGGTGAACAACTTTACCTTCTATCTCTTCGCAAAATGAAGCTTAGATCTAGACGAAACGTGAAGGTTTGCGTTTGACTGTTTGAAAATACCTAACACCGTTTTTCTTCGTTTTAAAATCAAAGAGAAAGAATGAAGCTAAGAAATTGTTTGCTTTCTCACCCACCAAGCTTTGGGTTTCTTTTCTTGAAGCAAAATAAGGAAAAGAAAGCAAGACAAAAGAAGAAGAAAGGAGGACAAGAAGAAGTTCGCGAGGCAGAGGAAGGAAATGTAGTTTTCCTCCGTTAAATGTTTTCTTTTAGTTTTCCTTCCTTTGTTTTTCCTTCCTTTTTCCTTTCCCTCCAACATATATTCATTATATAGATTAATTATAATTAACAAATATCTCAAAATATTTAGATATTTATTAAAATTACCATTTCACCAATCACTTCCCAAACCACTTTTTGTTAAAAATATCTACTCTCGTCGCAACTCAATTGACAGATGCAATTTTTAGCAGCTCGAGATATTTTTAACGAAACTTCCCAAAATTTAATTCTTCGTAAAGGATTCACTGTACTTAATTTAATTTATTTATTGACAAATAATTTTAATCGGGGTATTAAAATATATTTTTGGGCATTTAAGCACACAAAATATTAATAACTTGACTAAAAAGCCTCCGAGTTCAATACCCAAAATACACTAAAATACATAAAGTATAATTCAGAATTATGGGTCTTACATTTTCATTGTCGAAATCTATATTTGAGTTTAATATGAGAAAATGATATGTTGTTTGTACAACTTTTCTTGTTACATGAATTAACCTAACAAAATGGTATACATCATATAGATTATTGTGCACAGGGACTAAAATTTGTTTTACCAATTTTTTTTTTTATATTATGAAATTACATTTTTATTAGGGACCCGAGTTTTAAGATTAGAACATGCATCCAAAATCTTTAAAATTGATGATGTGTTATGCTTTAGATCAATTTTGTGGCTTGATAGAAACTGAGTGTGCATCTATAGACATGTTGAGTAGCTAGTGTGAAAGGAGTCTGTTATATTGTAGATTTGTGAATTTGTGTAATTCATTATCATAACCAAGTATGCCTTATGCATTTTCATGTATACTACTTTAATGTATATAGATATACAATTTTGGTTTTGTAAGTTTTGAGGAAATAAGAAAATAAATTGGAACTATTTTAGAAGTGTTAATTTGTTGGAAATTTTTTATATCTATCTATATATATAGTTTAAATTCTCTTTCAAAATATAAGTTTAAATTTTTTTTATAGTGTTTGTTTATTTAAAAACGTGTTTTGATGATTAAAGTACGAGTGGAATTTAAGGAATTTTATAGATTCTTAAAATACACATAATTTATTTTATTTTTATGATATTTAAAAAACTGAAATACTTTATCTATTTTTATTTAGACGTGTGATTTACTGAAAAGCAGCAGTTTAAGGAAATATTCTGAATTTTCATTGATAAAATTTTTTGTACGATACTAAATGATTAGTGACACTTTTTAATAACATACTCTCATATGATGCTAAATGATGTGTAACATTTAAAGTGGTTTATGTACTATTTGATTCAATTTGGTTCGGTAGCATGTTGTATCTTCAGGTAAATAATTATTTATCTTATGTGCTACTTGGAAATCTCTACTTTAATTTGTTGTAACTTTTTAAGTGATGATTGATTCAAAGAATAAAAAATTTAATCGTGATCAATTTGGAGCAGTTAGCCTTCTATGAGGGTATGTTACATGTGTGAGAATCATTATTTGAGTTATGTGATGAACATAAATATTAATTTTTGAATTAATTATGTGATTGTGTATATGATTACGTAAATATTAAATTGGTTGTGTTTGAAATTTGTGTATAGTGTTTAGAGTAGTTGAAAATGTTTAAAAGTGAGATAACTACATATTTTTTTATTTTGATTGTTGATTGATATTAATCTAAGTGCCTTTTATTTTGTTGTTAAAACTAGTTGTAAACTACAAATAAATTATTGTGAACGTGTAATTAAGTGAGTTTTAACTTATCGTGGCATTGTCTGACACCCTAAACCCAAATAAAAAAAAATCTTTAGTTTTCTTATTTTTATAATAGTGAAATTCTTCAAATAAATAAATATATAAACTTTCAAACATTTTTTTTCTTTAAGGTAAAGAGTATCACGTAATCATGAACGTGTCACATATATCCAAAACTTCCGTCAAACTTAACAACTCGAAATCATAATGCCAGACAACAAAATCCTATTTGAAGTAGACATACATAAGTTTAATATTAAGTGCAAATGTAGTCCCAATCCGATGTCACTACCAGATCAGGAATTGCCAAAATGAAATACACTCAAAATAACATGAACACAATGCATATAATAAAAGTTTTCAAGACAAGATGGCTTTCATTTCTCTAATGGTACTAGTCATCACTTGCAGCTTATAATTCGTATGCGTCCATTGCAAATGCCAAACACAAACAATGAAGGGTGAGTATCGAAATTATGTAATAGTATAAGATAAACGAGGAGAACACGCAATTAGTCAAATCAACACAAATAGGAGAAACACTCAAGATCATAATATCAAAGGTTAATCTAAATTAATCACAACAGAGCAGTCACAAGGATGAAATGTTATGCATGTCTTATACTTTATACTTCTTCATCATTGGGTACCATTCTACTCGGAAGTACTTGGTTAGGAGGCCTGATATTATGCCACTACAAGAGTGGACGGACAATTCATGAATGGCCAAGTCCTCATAGATCCCCTCAACTCAATCCGAGATACATATACACGACAGTCGGGGTACTCTTGTGTTGCACAGCAGCTCCCGACCTTAGGGAATAACCCACTAATCCACTTAGGAATTCCCCACTAGAGGTACCCCAAGGTCTATTAGCCTTACCTTACAGTTCGACAGTAGCCTTCCACGATCAGACTCATTCAGTTGTACTTCCTTGAATCACTAGGTTTGTCAGACCCTCCCTATATGATGACAAAATAATCCTAACTGCAAATCTACAACACATATATCAGACTTACTTGATTATCACAACTCAATAAGTTTCAGTTTGACTTCACAATATCCATCATTATATATGTATATCAGTCTATCACATGAAATCTCGATATTTGATTTACACTACTCACAATACATAGTTCAGTCTCATCAATCACAAAATAAGGAATCAATTAGGTACACTTTCAAGTAACATCAGAATTTCAATCAAGTAAATAAGAACACTCAAATACATATCATTCATACAATAACAATTAGTATATGTTTCATAAAATCTAATAACAAGCAATCTTAATATAAATTAATTGACAACAATTTTATAGGTTTCTAAATTATATTTTAGTCATCACTATTACTATTCATATATTATTAATTAATTATTATTACTCAATAGGACTCAACCGTACATAGTAAGTCCCAAATGAATATCTGTAAATTTCAGTATTCCTGTTCATCTCACGTTATTTTATACTTATAAAATCGAACCTCATCTCACCCCTTACCTCGATTGAAGATTTTTCTCCATCGAAGCTGATCCACTAATTTAATGTGTCGCGTATTCATCAACCACCATCTCTAATAATGCGCATGAGAATTATAGCCACGCATCCACTACATACAAATAAATTATTTATTAAAGGAAATAAATAAATTATTAAATTATCTACTATTCATAATATGTGTAACACCCCCACAATGTAACACCCCGATTTTTAACAGCGAGAGTGTATTTTTTTTTCAAAACAAATTCATAAAACAAAGAAATAAATAAGGAAAATACCTTTGGATAAATATTTAAGTCATAACACAACGAAAATGAAGCCAATATAATTTACAAGCAGAAGAATAGTTTTTGAAATACGAATCCAAAGTATTTACACGTCAAAAAGTGGTACATGGAACCTATCGAAAATAAAAGGTCATGCTAACATTTAAGTTTTTAAATGCACAAAATAACATTTCAACTTAGCATGCACCTTAAAAGGGTTTCCATATGCTAAACATTCATATAATACGTGCCAAGTAAAAATGAAATCAAAAATAAGGTTTTAATTAATCAAGTAATAAATCAACTGACCAGTCAGTTGATGAATCAATTGGGCAATCAATTGTCTGACTCAGAATGAAAGTTTTTACAAAGTAAATCGATTGGGAAATCGATTTCTTAAAGGTTTTTAGTGAAACCTGTATTCTGGGTTTAAATCAATCGATTGTACAATCGATTTGCACATCAATTGAGAAATCGATTTTGTGAATCACAGAACAAAGATTAGGCAGTCGATTAAGCTGGTATTACTTTTTAACAGAATCGATTGGGAAATCGATTTTTCTGAAGTTTTTCTAAAATTACATAAACTGAATCAATCACAATTACACACAATTCCAAAACATAACACTTAGCAATTACAACACAATCACTACGACATCTTGAGTTTCGAAATAGTTTTGCAATCAATCACACTTATACACTATTCCAAAACATAACACTTAGCAATTATAGCACAATCACCACGACAACTTGAATTCAAACACTAAATCATAATCTTGAGTCAAACACAACTCGTGTGCCAAGCACCCTAGTGCAATGCATATATGCCAAATTGCATGGACTCAGAATTCCAAACCAAAACCCTCCTTGAAGGGTCGTAAGTCATAGTTGTACCGCCTATCACAGGCCGAAGTACTAAATTACCGAGGTGCCACCTATCACGTGTCAGCATGATTTACTAAAAAGCGTAAATCGTAAACGTACCGCCTATCACAGACCAGTACTGTTCACCGAGGTGCCACCTATCACGGGTTAACACAATTTACCAAAAAAAAAAACATAAATCGTAAACGTACCGCCTATCACAGACCAATACTGTTTACCGATGTGCCACCTATCACGGGTCAGCACGATTTAACAAAAACGTAAATCGTAAATGTACCGCCTATCACAGACCGAAGTACTATTTACCGAGGTGCCACCTATCACAGGTCAGCACGATTTACCAAAAATGAAATGCATGAGCATACTCTGACTCTATCCACGGCAATCGTTAAGTAAATGCAGATATTAAAAGATTGCCCATTTTTAATACTCATTTAACTCTAACAATTTTCACGACAATCATTACGTAAACGAAGATATTAAAAGATTCCCCATTTTTAATACTCGTTTTACTCTAATGATTTTCAAATTCCCCATAGAGCATACTTAGACATATTCTCAAATTCAATCCACAATTCACACCAAATCACATCAGTTCATTTTTCCACAAAAATCCACACAAACACATCTCAAAATTTATAAGTATTAATTATGAACACGTCAAATACGACAAACACAAATCATCACAACCCACCACTCAAACACATCAAATTTTATTTCCTCAAAATCATACATAAATGAGTTAAATTCATTTTCCACGAAGCACTCAACAATATCACCAAAACCCAACATTAGAATTTCACCCATAAAAGCATTAAATTCATTTTCCCCAAATCAACACTTCAACCCTAACAAATTATTTTTCCACACAACCACAGATAAGTCCCTAAATGCAAACTAAAAGTTTGGAAGGAGCCCTTACCTTAACGATAGCTTTAACGAGCGATTACCGTACCGCGAGTAATTCCGATAAAATCTCCGTTTGCGATGTCACTTCCAAAGTTAGTTCACTAGCACCATAGCGTGGAGCTGAGCAACTTTCCCTTCTATCTCTTTGCGAAACAAAGCTTAGATCTAGACGAAATTTGAAGAATTGTGTTTGACGGTTTGAAAATCCCTAACACCGTTTTTCTTCGTTTTCGAATCAATGAGGAAGAATGAAGCTAAGAAATCGTTGTCTTCTCACCCAAGCCTTGGGTTTCTTTTCTTGAAGCCAAAGGAAGAAAAAGAAAATTGAAAGAAGTAGGAAGAAGAAGCAGAAGAAGAAGAAGAAGAAGAAGAAGAAGAAGAAGGGTTCTCGCAAGGCTGGGAGAAAGACATTTTCTTCCCTCTGTTTTGTCGTTTTCTTCCTTTCCTTTCAAATATATATATATATATATATATATATATATATATATATATATATAAGTTATAATAATATATATATATATATATATATTATACTTAAAACCAAACCCTAACGAATATCTAACAACTCTTACACACATCACTTCACTCACATCTCAAACTATTTTGATAAAAATATCTACTCTTGTCGCAACTCAATTGACAGATAAATTTTCAGCAACCTAAGATATTTTTAACAAAATTGTCCGATATTAAATTCTTTGT
This sequence comes from Cicer bijugum, assembly GCA_037974875.1. Classification (NCBI taxonomy): domain Eukaryota; kingdom Viridiplantae; phylum Streptophyta; class Magnoliopsida; order Fabales; family Fabaceae; genus Cicer; species Cicer bijugum. The sequence goes on from JBBPBT010000688.1 coordinate 1,108,064, forward strand.
AACGTAATTAAATTATTCTCCGACAAATAATTTTAATCCAATTTCAAAAAATATATTTTTTTTGGCATTTAACTCACTAAATACCAAAAACTGGGCCAAAAGCATAAGAAATTTAATATAAAATACCCTAAAATTGTATAATTTAGGATTTAAAATTAAGGGTCTTACAATATGACTCAAAAATTTATTTTAATACAAAACATATTTATAAATATAATTACGTAACATAAATGTATAATTTTAATTAAAATAAAACAAAATCACATAGCATATATGTAATAAAATTGATAGTATTTATTAAATTGATGCATATTGTAGACCACTTTTAGTTATAGCTAAATAAAATGAATTTTTAGAAGTAAATTAATTTTTGAATATATATCCAGTAGTATAATTCAGTCGTATGTCCAGGCCTAAAAATTGGAAAGAAAGAAAAAAAGGGACACATGCCTAGTGTTAAGATGATCTGATCATACGCCTATATGTTATTGAAAATTGAAATAAAGGCATATATGCTATATACTCATATAATTCGATCTAGTAACCAATACTACATATATATATATACTACCCAACATTATTACACTCTGGTCAACAACCCTATATTGATATAATTGATGGAATTGGGAAAGTGTACATGGTCTTTGAAATCAATATATGGTTTTGGTTAATGAAACAAGGTTGGAGGCAACAGGCGGGCAACAACAAATCCTTCTTTTTGGTTCTTTTTGAAAATTAATAGGATATACGATGTAGCACGACAACAACCACCGATCTTTCCTCTTTTTGGAAATTAGCAGTATATACAATTTGCACGACAATTGTTTTTGGAACGGAAGGCACATCAATGTGTTAAAATATATAGCCTATCCCCTATATATATATCTTGGTAAGTTAGGTTTGTTATCAGGCCTGGGCTTGTCATATAATCATCCTCCATTCTCATTATCATTATTATTATTATTATTATTAATATTATTATTATTATTATTATTATTATTATTATTATTATTATTATTATTCTAAACACACTCTATTAGTGCTAAAAATAAAAGATAAGTGTAGCAACACAAATTCACTCCTTGTATTATTTTATTTAAATATATATATATATATATATAATATTATTTCTAAACATAATATAGTTAATATTTATGATTTAAATCAATATTAAGCAAACACTCATGAAGTAATTATAACACGTATTAACACTCATATAATAATAGTAGTGTATCATTATATTATTAAAATAAGACAACGAGAAATTGGGTGTGACACATTGTATCAAGCCTCCTAACCAAGTACTTTAATGTTAGAATGGTGCCACATTGTGAAGTAGAGTCTAAGCGCATGCATAGCATTGCATTTTGTTGTGATTGTTTTGATGTGATTAATAGGTATTGCGTGTGATAATAATTTCTCTTAGATGGTTTGATGTTATAGTGAAATGCATCGATTTTACTTGAGTGGTTTTAACTTTATAATGTGATGTTTTTCCTTGAAGAATGTTTGTGTTATGATGTAGTGTATTATGATTGTTTGTGTGTTCTACTTACTTATATTATTCTATTTACATGATTTCAAAACTCACCTTCATTGTTGTTTGTGTTTTACTGGTTTGGCCATGCGTTTGCAAAATCACAGTTTATTACAGGTTAATGAGTCTTGAAGTTCAAGTTTGGGAGAAACTCTGATCTCATAGGTGATCGATATCGGGAATTACGAGTTGTAATTTGTATTTTACTTATGTAATTACAAATAACTTTTTATATGAAAATCTTAATACTAGTAAGTTTTAGGAATTAAATTAAGTAATTATACTTACATCAAGCTTCACATTGTTTTAGGAGGAAAAAAGTTAAAAGTGTTCGTTTTGATTTTTGAGCAATGTGATATCCTATATTAGTTATAAAAGTTTTTATTTTCTTTGAAACATATTTTCTTTATCCGTTGTGTATGTAATTCAAAAAAATCTAGTATAAATTATTGTATATGTCATTTTGGAGTTTAGGGTGTCATATATTTGAAGAACTACATTAGACAAGAACCAAAATGGACTAGATTAAACCTAGTAAAGACAAAAATAACAAAAATCTTAATAAATTGAGACTTATCCGCTTATTTTGGCAAACTTCAATGGCTAAGAGCCAAAATGGATTAGAATAAGTCATGTAAAGACCAAAATTACCAAAATCTTAATCAATTGTTACTAATGCACTTATGAGATGAGCTACAATGGCTAAGAATTAAAATGAACTAGAAAAAATATAGTAAAGAATAAAATGCCCAAAAACTTGTTCCATAAAGACTTATGCATTTATTGGATGAACTAGATTGCATAACAACCAAAATGTTCAAAATATGAATCCATTGAGACTGATGCACTTATTGGACAAACTTCATTGGCTAAAAACCAAAATAGAGTAGAATAAACCTAGTAAATTCCAAAATGACCGAAATCTTGATCCATTGGGATTTATGTACTTTTTGAACGAAGTACATTGACTAAGAACAAAAATGGATTAGTATAACACCCTAAATTTTATAGTCCACTATTTAATTAATTAAAATACTATTTAACGTGTTAATTTGATATTTAAATTTGTTTTACAATATATGTTGATAAGTATTAGGATTATTTTTCGTTATATGTTTATTTGCTATGATATGACAATTTTGTAGAAATTTTATTTAATTATTAATATAAAATATAATTATTTTTTTATTAAGGTTTTTTAACTAGTTTAAATATAAATGAGTATGAATATTTGACGGTTGAATATTTTAGTATGTTAATGTAAATATTTTATAGAATAATATTTTAATTATGAATGAATAGAACAACTAATTAAATTGTTTGGGCACTTTTAAAATAACAAGTAAAATAAACTTTGGGATAGACTACTTTCTGCTTCCTCATTGTTTATAGTTTGTTGCTACTATAGTTTTTTTTTTTTTTTTGGGTTGTTTGCTTTTAACACCATAGTTTTATGTCTTTGTATTCATACCTTTCCATCTACACATAAAGCAATAAAAAAATATAAAATGTTGAAGGTCATCTAGAATAAAATGCGCTAAAGTTGAAGGTCATCTAGAATAAAATGCGCTAAACTATTACATAAACTCTTTTTCTCTCAAATTTGTTTTCACCAATTGTTTGCGATTTGAATCGATCCCAATCTCACTACGGCAAAAATTGCCTTTTACAGCGCTTTTTTTAAGCCTTTTAAAGCACTTTTTCAAAAAAAAGAGCGCTGTGGAATCGAGCACTGTAAAAGATACAACTGCGCTTTAAAAAAGCGCTATAAATCATTTAAATATAACGCGCGCTTGTTATGCACCTTTTACAGCGCTTTCTACAACTAGCGCTGTAAAAGGCCTACCCATAATTCATAAATTTGGTGTACCTTTTACAGCGCTTTTTTCAAAAAGCGCTGTAAAAGGCATACCCATAATTCATAAATTTGGTGTACCTTTTACAGCGCTTTTTATAAAAAGCGTTGTAGAAGGTATACCTATAATTCATATTTTGGTGTACCTTTTACAACGCTTTTATACAAAAAGCGCTGTAAAATGTGTTTTTTTTTTAATGCCCTGAATATATTTGAAAAGCGTTTTTTAGCGTTTTATGGCATTTTTTTTATAAAGCGCTGTCTTTTATCTTTTTATCCAAAATTAGTTTGAACCAGTTCACACAACACAACACAACCAGAATCAGTAATTTACAACATGATACATATATATTACCATGTAATAGTAATTTACAATAAGCAGTTCACACAATTTACAACATAAGTAACAAAATATACATTGAACCTAATTTACAACATATTCATATGCATGTTTATATATTGTCCTATGATCATATACATATAATAACTATGCACCATATAATATTCAGATCCCTTGCCCAGCAGCATGCTATTTCCCAGAAAATCAAATAATTTTCATTTCAAGCACATACTCACACCATTCCTCCTTTAATTCCATCAGATCTTGCTCAGAATATGATGGACTGGAATTTTCAAAGTACTGCAATATAAAAATTGAACATATTATATTAAGTTAGTATCAAATATATAGATAATTTATATATGAAAATCATATAATCAAAATGTCGTACCGTTTGTGGGATAATAGTTTTATTCTTGTCAACAATCTCCTTCATGAATCTCAATACGTAGTACCCACAGTCGATGTTGTTTGTTTGACGAGGGCACTTTATTGGGATCCATGTAATATTATTAGACTTTTGCTTCGACATTGTCGCACCTCTTTGAGCTCGAAATACTTTTAATGCACTATCGAATGAATAAATGTGATTATTTTAGCATGAACAAACACTTATTTATATATATGTGTAACAAAAAAAATGAATATTACTTACGTGTCGAACATAGTCTTTATTTAGGAGTTTTTGTTGTAATCGCCATGCACGGGATCCAAATAGTATATAACTTCAAAGATCACATTGATTGCAAATAGCACCCAATGTGCCCTACAACAAAAAAAAATTGGTTAAGCAATTTTATTTATACACAACTAATAAATTAAATTCTCATCAATTAAAAAAGATAAAATTACGTACCCTGAATTATATGGTGCGAAGAACAATTTATCCTTTTCTTTATTTCCTAAAAACATATCTATAATGTATTTCTTTAGATTTTCTAGATCGAGTTTCCACATGGACATCTTATGCGGAGACAAGAATGAGTATTTATTTGACAATTTCCTCGTGCACACGACCTTCTCATACAAAAACCTTCAATGAAAATTTTAAACTAGATTAATTACCAATACATTTAATTAATTACCAATAAATGCAATTAAAAGAATTTTTTACCTTATGTACAAGCTCATTACAGTAGCACTGAGCTCCTTATGTTCGAGAAGTTCGTATACGTGCTGCTTGCCGAGAAATTCCTCATAACCATCTCCGAATATATATTTATTCATGTGTACCATGCGCGAATCGTCGTTGTTGCCCATGTTCTTTTTTACTTGGATGTCAATACACGCCCCGTATTTACCAAGGCGTGGCTAACTTATTTTAGGAGCAGCAGCAGCAGCGACTGATTTCCCCCGATCCAATTTTTTTCTTCCTGGAAGTTTGGCAGCTTTATTGCCCTCCGGCCTTTGTAATTTGGCAGCTCTATTAACCTCCAATTTTTGAGGTTTGCTGCCTTTTTTTGGATGTGCGGGTGGTTTATTTATTAGGACCTACAAAAATGAGGTTAAATGTTAGTTTATTGAATCTGAAAAAATTGACAAAGCTTATGCAATAAATGTGACAAACCTTTTCGGGAGACGTAACTGATTCGTTTCTGGGAGGACTTTTAACGAGGGCAACAAGGTTTGTGGGCCATGCAACGTAACTACCAATAGCTTCGCCCAATGTCTGCATATCTTCGTCGTTGTCCGGTATCGCAACGGTGCAGTTGGTTCGAAAGCAACAGTAGGCGATACTTTGACATGGCCCGCAGGGATCGGAGTATTGTGCAATAATTCTCCCAAAGTATTGTACAATTTTCCTTTTCCCACCTTCCGATGAGTGGGCGAGGACAAGTATAGGAAACATGAAGTGACACCCTAAATCAATAGTTAAAACATAAGTACAGTTAATATATAATATTGTAATTAATTACATAAGCAAGTACAGTTAAAACATAAGTACAGTTAAAACATAAGTAATTAATTACCTCGGGAATAATTTTCAAACCGACATTGCAACTCCCGGTTTCACTCTCCATTTGTATTTCACGTTGGAGCTGATCCGGAAGTTGCTTCTCTTTATTCGTATTCACCAAGAGTGCCACTTGCTCTGATAGGATTCTGAGCTTCTCTAATACTTCCTCGTTGGAAGGTTTTTGCGCTTCTCTTGAGGAAAAAAGCTTTTGGGAGTTACGCCAAATCCCTTACCCCTAACTCGACCGGAATATTCAGGAACATTAAAAACTTTGCCCAGAATGTCCCTGCAACTAGCCTTGTTGCCCTCTTCATTTTCAGAACTTTGTTCGATGGTCTCCTAAAATACATGTAACATTAAAATAGTTAAGTTCATTAGCATTTTTAAAATACAATATTAAAAAGTGTTCAAGTGATAAATACAATATTGAAAAATATTAAAGTCATAATATACTTACACAAAGTTCTATTACTTTTTGAACATTTTCGTTATCAACCACTCCATCCTTATTTACACGAGCTTCCTTCCACTAGGTATGACGACCCAACGGTTGATCGGATTGGGTCTCTTGACGCTATTCGTTAAGATCATAAACAAAATACTAGTTAGAAACTATAATTTATAATACAAATTCCCTCATTATATCAAATTGATGTTTAATTACTTACAAGTATTTGGTCTAGACGTGCATATCCCATACGTGATTTTTTGTATGGGTGTGTCGGATTGCTTGCCCTCTCGCGATTTGCCTTATTAATATTCTATATAAAAAAATAGCAATTATGTAAAACACACAAATGCTAATAAAACACACAAATGCTAATAAATTAATCACTTACGACAAACGCGGGGTCAGAACGTTTGGAAACAAATGCCTTCCATTCATCATTTGATATAGAATGTTGATATATATTTGGAGGTTCAGCAATTGTGTTTCCTTCTCTATCTTTTAGTTAGAAATTTGAGAGATGCGATCTAAATCCCTGAGGGATTTTCCCTGCAACTCTCAAAACGTAACTCTTTCGTCCCTCGTCAAGGACAAAAGTTGTCTGCAATGAAAAAAAATTATAAGTAAAGTATTTCAATGAAAATATTTATAAATGACAAAAGATTGGATCAAAAAATTTACTCGAATGTCATTCCATATTATATCTTTCGCATCCTTCAACGCCTTATCTCTCCAATCGTCAATTGTAATTGTAATATTTTTTCGAACAACAGCCCCAATGTAACTTACAAACATTGAGCTGTTGGGGTCAATCGGCTGACCACTCTCATTCCAGCCAACCTAATAAACTCATATAGTAAGTACATGCTTTCAAAAAAAGCTAAAAAAATACACAGAAAATAGAGTATAGTATAGTATAACCTCAAACTTGGTGCCATTGCTCCTTGCTTTAATCACCTTTTGCATTATAGTTGCACCACGTTTGACTTCATTTTCAAAAGCCTTACTGGTGCCAACTTCTTCATTTTGACATTCTAAATCTCTATTTGTATCCATTTAACTACAACAAGTTCAACATGTAGTTTAGTATAACATCAACAAGCTCAACATGCATCAACAAGCTCAACATGCAGTTTAGTATAACATCAACATGTATCAGTATATATATTTTAAACAAGCTCAACATGCATTTTAATGATAACAAAAAATTAATAACATCAATACCCGAATAATGGTTCCAAGAAAGATGAAATGCGAAGAAAAGAGCGAACACAGAAAGTTCACAGAAATAAGGTTCACAAAAAAACGGTTTGAAGAAATGCGTAATGACGGTTACGTATTTCAATGAAAATATAAGGTTCGAAATGATCTTGGATGGAAATAAGGTTCGAAATGAAGGAGATGATCGTGGAAATACAGGTCGTAATGGACGGGATTATAGGGTTTGCAAAAGAAGAGAAGAACGATGAAGGAGATGATAGTGTAGTTTACGTAATGAAGAGGTTACTGTTATATATATTAGCCTTTTACAGAGCTTTTTTATAACCCTTTTACAGCGCTTTTTTCAATGAGCGCTCTAAAAGGCTCAAAAATGCCTAAGCCTTTTACAGCGCTTGTTAAAATAGTGCTCTAAAAGGCGTTCTTATTTAATTTTTTAAAAGGCTCTTTTACAACGCTTTTCCAAATAAGCGTTGTACAAGACCTCATTGATTTAGAATGTTATATAATGTTTTTTTAAAGTCTTTTACAGCGCTTTTACAAATAAGCATTGTAAAAGGTCTCTTTATTTTATTTTTAAAAGAGTCTTTTACAGCGCTTATTTGAACAAGCGCTGTAATAGACCTCCTTGTTTTATTATGTTATATGAATGTTTTTGTACAATCTTTTATAGCGCTTTGTCAAAAGAGCGTTGTAAAAGGCCTTATTGTTTATTTATGTTATTTTTGTGTTTTGTTATGTTATTTTGTAAACTATTCCTCTTCACCAAACTCCTTTTATGCATCTTATTCACAAACATCAAAGCTTACTCCTCAACACCCTTTTTATCTCTTTACATTCCCTTTCATTCTGAAATCGAAACTTGTTCTTCAGGTTCAACACCCTTTTTATCTCTTTACATTCCTTCTTAAATCGAAATTTGGTCTTCAGGTTCATTGCCATGTTGCGAAAAATGGATTTGAGTCTGATGTTTTTGTTAACAATGTGTTTTTGTCAAAAATGTGTACAAGGTGTTTGAAGAAAATCCTGTTAGATAAGGTCCTGTTAGTTGTCTGATGAATGTTATTTTTAAAGCCTTTTACAGCGCTTGTTAAACAAGCGCTGTAAAAGGCGTCCTTATTTAATTTTTTAAAAAGCTCTTTTACAGCGCTTTTCCAAATAAGCGCTGTAAAAGGTCTCTTTATTTTACAAACTCAATTTGAAAATAATACAACCTCCTGTCAAAAATGGTTGCGTCCTTACATCACTTTTCCCACATTTTTAATTTAATTGATTTCAACATCTAATTAATTATTAATACACTCATTGTGTCCATGTCTATTACATTAATGTAATTTTACCATTTATAAAAATTATTTATTAATGTTTCTTTTCCCAAATATATGTACTTATGGTTGGAGAGATTCTTAAAGTTTTTATTTTATATTATATATAAGCAAATTTATTAAAAGAGAATACGGTCGTAGTCAAATTCATCACAACATTAATAATAACTCCCTCCACTAGAATCCAAACGCGTACAAGGTGTTTGAAGAAAATCCTGTTAGATAAGGTCCTGTTATTCAATTTTTTAAAAGGCTCTTTTACAACGCTTTTCCAAATAAGCGCTGTAAAAGGTCTCTTCATCAGACACAAAATATAACCTTCATCAGACACCAAATGTATCTTTATTTTATTTTTAAAAGGGCCTTTTACAGCGCTTTTCCAAATAAGCGCTGTAAAAGGTCTATTTATTTTATTTTTCAAAGAGCCTTTTACAGCGCTTTATAACAAAAGCGCTGTAAAAGGCTTTAAAAATAATATTCATCAGACACCTAACATGACTTTCTCTAACAGGATTTTCTTCAAACACCTTGTACGCATCATGGGAATCCCCAAAAGTGTGCATTTCGTGAGAGGCATCGTTTGTAATTTTCTTCTTATATACAAACCACTACTATTTGATTTGTGTGTTTGATCAAACTAATATAATTTAAGTCATTATCTCAATAATAAAAATAAAGATGATTATTAAAATTTAATGTTAACAATCATTTGAACATGTAGTTGATAATTTGTACAATTACTAATTGGACTTAAGAGACTAAATATTATTGCTATTAGCAGTTTGAATATAAACATTTGGCTTAGCCTTCTCAACATCCTTCCACATATCAAACACTTCCTTATCACAAATCACAAGCCTTAAAGACAACTAATGAAATAGCAGACTTTGGTACACTTTTATCACCACACCTTATAACTGACATGAATGGTTTCAAATAATCTCCTTCATGAATAAAACTAGAATAGAACAATAATTCAGATTACAACAATAATTCAGATTACATGCATGGCTTATATAAAACAATTAAACATGTACATTAAGATGCCCTTCTTCTTTTCCTGGTGGGATTCACATTTGTTTGTCCATTTACAATACGAAACGATGGATTAATCCAAATTCCCTCATCATGATCATCTCTAAGATATAAATCGTCATCAGTTGAATCAATTTCATGTGGTTGTTGTGATGTTGCAAATAAAAGATCATTACCAACATCTTCATCATTATTGTTATCATCACTTATTTTATTGGTCGATAGGACAACAGACCATTTATCATCAGAAGGATCAGTGACATAAAACACTTGTTGAGCTTGCGACGCTAAAATAAAAGGCTCGTCTTTGTATCCTACCCTATTAAAATCCACAAGCAAGAATCATGACTCATCAATCCGAACGCCATTATTATTATCGACCCACTTGCAACCAAATATGGGAACACGAAACATTGTGTAGTCTAACTCCCATATGCGCTCGATAACCTCAAAATATGATAGATTTGCATATATTGGGTTTTTGTCTTTTGCATTGGAGACATGCATCGCTTCAGCTACGAGAGTGACTCCACTATTTTGCATAGAGGTCTGATCATCTTGTTCTTTGGTATAAAATGTGTAGCCGTTAATAACATAACCAGTGTAAGAAAAGACATGTAAGCTCGGACCATTTGCTAGCCACCTCAATCTTTGTGAAATTGATCCGGGGTCTATATCAAATTTTGGATGTGATTTTTAACCATGTTATAAAACTTCGATTATGCTCTCGAGTTATCCAATTTTGATTCCTATTCATGTTCAAACGAGATAACTGATCCATGTGTATTGTAACATACGGTTGAACCTTATCATCATTGTGTAGAACATACAATTGTGCCTGCTCCCATTATGTCCTTGATATAGTTAGCAGTCTCCTTCCAATTATCCCTTCTCCTGATATTCTCAAAATTAATGTTTCCTTTTTTGTTTCTCACCATGTCTTATCCAACATGTGTAGCTTTGATCAATTCCATTACATATTAGATGTCCTTCTAATTCATCTTCTCTAACACGTTTTCCAAAACAACATTTTAAACAAGGACAAACTACTCTATTTGGATCTTTTGCATTCTTCACTGCAAACTCAACAAACTCCGTCACTCCAATTTCATACTCTTTTGACAATCGATTGGCTGACATCCATTTCCTATCCATATTATACCACCTATATAAATGCATTTACAAAACTAATAAGCTTTAAATGATGTTACAAAACTAATAAACATATCAACAAGTTTCAAAAAGAAACCAATATCAACTAACAATTTCAAAACACAATAGATCATGTGGTATGAGTTTTTGACAATTTTTGACAATTTCAAAACATAAAAGATCATTTTGTATATATGTGTAGAAGAGATTTAATATATATAAATATATATATAACAATTTTTATTTTTCAATTATTAAAAAACTAAAGATTTTTTGACAAAAACAAATTAAAAAATACCTGAGACAACGTTGATGGCCGCACAGTACGTAGAGGATATTAGGGTTCAATTATTTGAAAGATGAAGATGATATGAGGGTTTCCAACGTATATAATTATTTGAAAGATGTATTTTACAGCGCTTGTGAAAAAAGCGCTGTAATAGGTAGTTAAATTCAATGAAAGCGCATGTATTTTACAGCGCTTGTGACAAAAGCGCTGTATTAGGTAGTTAAATTCAATGAAAGCGCATGTATTTTACAGCTCTTGTGAAAAAAGCGTTGTAATAGGTAGTTCAATTATTTGAAAGCGCATGTATTTTACAGCGCTTGTGAAAAAAGCGCTGTAAAATAATACGCGAAAGCGCTTCATTTTACAGCGCTTTTTTGACAAGTGTTGTAAAAGCCTTATAACGTTATGCGCAAACGTTATATGACCTACAACAGCGCTTCTTTTACAGCGCTTGTCATCAAAAGCGCTGTAAAAGGCTCCGTTATTTTTAAAATATATTTACAACAGTGTTTGTGTTTAGCAAGCGCTGTAAAAGGAGCGCTGTTAAATCCTATTTTTCGCGTAGTGTTTCTGTCCCACTCAAAATTCATCACCGAATCCATATTTAGCATTGATTTTATCATTAGTTGCTCTATTTTATCATAAACAATTGTTTTTCTTTCCATCAGTGAGCTATTAAAAATTCCCATTGATTTTTGTGATTGAAAAAGCGTCGAAATAAGGTAAGAGATGAGCAAACATTTCAATTCATGAGTACAAAATATTGTGAAATGAAAGGAAAAAACCATGTTTTCCAATGATTCATCTGGGACTTGTTATGTACGGTAGTACACCTTAGAGGGATAAATTAATTAATTTGCAAATATGGAATTTGTAAGGTTAAAATGTGGACAAGAAACATTTTTAAGGTTTTGATTGATTTAATTTCGTTAAACATATGGTATTTGATATTATGGAGATATTGGGTGTCGAATAATTTTTTTGCATATGTTTGACTAGATGAGTTTATGTGATGTGATAGTAAAATATTGATGCATTATTTGATATAAGTTTATGTCATACGAAAATACAAGTTGAATGTATTGTGATAACTTTATGTGTTGATGATGATATATAATTGATGATATATAATTGATGATAGTGATGTTATAATTCATGTATGATTAATGATATTGATGCTATAAATTTTTGATGAGAATATTGAAGTAATCCCATAATTGATGAAATAGTGGTGATTCCAGCTTGTGCTACAGATATTGCTCTTAATGAAGTAGAAAATATTTTCATATCATATAGGTAGGGTTTGACAGGCCTAATGATTTTGGATAAGTACAACTGAATGAGCCTGATCGTGGTGAATGGTACATATTTATTAAGATTAATTGCGTGTTTTTCTTATATATATTATACCTTCAACGTGATTTTGAAACTCACATCCATTGTTTTTTGTGTTTGATAGGCTTGGTCTTGCGTTTGCAAAATCGCAGTTTTTATAAGTTAATGATTCTTGAAGTTCAAGTTTGGGAGAATCATCACTCTAGTAAGTGATATATCGAATGAGAGTCATAATGTAACACCCTGATTTTTAGAGCGAGGGTGTATATTTTTTTTCTATTAACAAATTCATGAAACAAAGAATAATTAAGTAAAATGCCTTTAGATTAATATTTAAGTCATTATAATATACAAGCAGCGAAATAGTTTTTGAAATATGAGTCCAAAGTATTTACACAACAACAAATGATACATGGAACCCATTCATATAAGATGTCATGCTGACAATATTAGTAAAGGTACAGTTTTCCAGTTCAAAATAAACGTAATCCAAAAGAAAGACATTTGTTCCCTCTATGTCAACCTAATCTGATCATTCTACAAAACAAACTAAAAACTATACACCCTGAGTGATCTTCATGCGCCCCGTAAGATTCTCCTGACGTAACTCCAGTCAAGCATTCCCATCTACATTCCCATCCGTAGGGTACGAACCGGTAGGATTTTCCTGGCTCTCATCTGAGGGCAAAGCCCATATTTCCACAATAGTTGTAAAGGGTCACCAACCGAAATTAACAGTTAACACATAACATTTAAGTTTTTAAATGCACAAAATAACCTTTCAACTAAGCATACACCTTAAAAGGGTTTTCCATATGCTAAAAGTTCATGTAACGCTTGCCAAATAACCATGAAATCCAAATAAAGTTTTTAATCACTCAAGTAATAAATAATTGGCCAATCCATTGATGAACCAATTGAGCAATCGATAATCTAACTCAAAATAAGAATTTCTACTAAGCCAATCGATTGGGAAATCGATTTCCTGAAGGTTTTTAGTGAAATCTAGACTCTGGGCTTAATTCAATCGATTGGGGAATTGATTAAATGAATAACTGAGTCCCTGTATTAAAGCCAATCGATTTCCAAATCGATTTTTTCAAATTGGCTGAGTTCCTGTAATGGCCAAATCGATTTCCAAATCGATTTTGTCAAACTGGCTGAGCTCCTATGATAAATCCAATCGATTGCCAAATCGATTTCTAGGAATAGTTTTTAATAGAATCAATTTGGGAATCGATTTCCCTGCATGTTTTTCTAAAAATGCATAAACTAACTCAATCACATTCACACACAATTCCAACACATAACACTTAGCAATTTCAACACAATCACCACGACATTATGAGCTTCGAAATAGTTTTGCAATCAAACATGCTATCACACAATTCCAAAACATAACTCTTAGTAAAATCAACACAATCACAATGGCATCTCAAGTTCAAACACTCAATCATAAACTTGAATCAAACACACTTACGCACAATTTCAAAACATAACGCTTAACAGTTACAATGCAATACCCACACGGACAAGATGAACCAACAAATCACATGGAATCATCTTGACGCGACAATCCCCACACAGACAAGATGAACCAACAAATCACATGGAATCACCTTGACGCGACAATCCCCACACAGACAAGATGAACTAACAAATCACATGGCATCATCTCAGTTACCACTATCACTATGAAACGCCTGAGCATACCCTGACTCTATCCACGACAATCGTTAAGTAAATGCAGATATTAAAAGATTCCCCATTTTTAATACTCATTTAACTTTAACGATTTTCACAACAAACATTAAGTAAACAGAAATATTAAGAGATTCCGCATTCTTAATACTCTTTTAACGAAAACGATTTTCAAAACAAACATTATGTAACCAAGACATTAAGAGATTCCCCATTCTTAATACTCATTTAACATAAACGATCTTCAAAACAAACATTAAGTAAACAGGACATTAAGAGATTCCCCATTCTTAATACTCATTTAACTTAAACAATTTTCAAAACAAACATTAAGTAAACAAGACATTAAGAGCTTCCCCATTCTTAATACTCATTTAACTTAAACGATTTTCAAAACAAACATTAAGTAAACAAGACATTAAGAGATTCCCCATTCTTAATACTCATTTAACTTAAACGATTTTCAAAACAAACATTAAGTAAACAAGACATTAAGAGATTCCCCATTCTTAATACTCATTTAACTTAAACGATTTTCACAAACACACATTAAGTAAACAAGACATTAAGAAATTCCCCATTCTTAATACTCATTTAACTTAATGGTTTTCAAATTCCACAAAAAACAAACTCAAACATATTATCATATTCAATCCACGATTCACACCAAAACACATAAATTCATTTCTCCACAAAATCCAACCATACACATATCAAATTTCATCAGTATTAATTAAGAACACGTTAAATACGACGAACACAAATCAACACAACCCACCACTCAAACACAACAAGTTTCATTTACTCAAAATCATACATAAATGAGTTTAAATTCATTTTCCACGAAACATTCATCAATATAACCAAAACCTAACTCTAAGATTTTACCCATAGAGCCTTAGATTCATTTTTTCCAAATCAACACTTCAACCCTAACAAATACTTTTCCACACAACCACAGATAAGTCCCTAAATGCAAACTAGAAGTTTGGAAGGAGCCCTTACCTTCACGTTAGCTTTAACTTGCGATTACGGTACCGCGAGTAAATCCGGTAAAATCTCCGCTCTCAACGTCACTTCCAAAGTTGGTTCCCTAGCACCGTAGCGTAGTGGTGAGCAACTTTCCCTTCTATCTCTTCGCGAAACGAAGCTTAGATCTAGATGAAATGGAGAGGTTTGTGTTTGACGGTTTTGAAATCCCTAATACCGTTTTTCTTCGTTTTTGAAACAACGAGGAAGAGTGAAGTTGAGAATCCTTGTCCTATCACCCACCAAGCCTTGTTTTTCTATTCTTGAACAAAAAGAAGCAAAAAAAATGAAGGGAAAGGAGGAAGAAGGAGACGGGATTGCGAGGCAGGGAGGAGGAAACGTTTTCCTTTCTTTTCTTTTCTTCCCCTGTTTGCCGTATTCATTCTCTCTCCCTTCCTTTTCTAACTTATTTCCCATATATATATATATATATTACATACTTATTTATATATATTACTTACTATATATGTATATATATATATATATGCATATCACTTATAATATATATTTATATATATATTATAATTAAAACTAACCCAATAAATATCTAACAACTCTCACACCCATCACTTCACTCCCATATCATTCTAATTTGATAAAATATCTACTCTCGTCGCAACTCAATTGACAGATAAATTTTTCTGCAACCCGAGATATTTTTAACAAAACTGCCCGGTATTAAATCCTTCGTAACGTAAATAAATTATTTTCTGACAAATAATTTTAATCCAATTTCTAAAATATATGTTTGGCATTTAACTCACTTCATACCAAAAACTGGGCTAACAGCCTAAGAAATTCCACACAAAATACCCTAAAATTTTGTAATTTAGGATTTAAAAACTATGGGTCTTACACATAAGTTGTATTTTACTTATTTAATTAGAAACAACTTTTTGTATGAAGACCTTATAAGTAGTAACTTTTTGGAATTAAATTAGGAAATTATAGTTAAATAAATTTTATTAAGATTGCACTATTTTTAAGAGTACAAAAATGTTTGAGAAATGTGATATTCTTGTTTGAGAAATGTGATATTCTAAATAACCCACAAAATTTATTTTCTTTTGAATGACTTTCTACTTATCTGCTGCAAATATTTTATAAAAATACAAAATAAATTATGATATATAATTTTGGGGCATAACGTGTCACATTAGTGATATCAGAGCAAACCTATCCAATCGGGTCGAGCGAGTCGAGTTTCGATTCAGTTTTAGTCAAATGTCGATAGTATCAATTGTATTTTATTGTGTATTAATTATTTCCACTATCATGTTTTTTTTTTCCGTTATATTATTGTGCGGTACGATATGTTTTTATATAATTATACATATTTCTGAAGTTACTAATTAAGCATTTATTGTTTGCTTATTGTGGTTGCTTTATGGTTTCTATGTTTCTACCTTAATGACTACACAAACCATAAAATTAATTGTTAAAATTTGAGTTAATTATCTATTGACTGAAGTTAAGGCTTGTGCTTCTAACTATGATTCTCTCCTCTCTTGTCGTAGTGGATAGTTAGAAACAAAATTGTTGATTAACTTTCTATATGTTTGAAATTATTAATTTTATTGAGGTAATACTAATTATCGATTGATAGACGTTGCCTTTTATGGTTGGACCATGATGATTAAAGTTTTGACCTTGCTAATCAAATCAATTTTGAATGTTAGTTGTAGTTTTGAAACATTAGAAAATTCATATTATTAGTCATAATAATTCTTGAATATTAGAGGTTGATAGAACTTTAAAGTTAGAATTTTTAAAAAGGATATTTTGAATGACTTAAAGTTGATTTATATTGTAAAATTAAAATAACATTTGTTTGAATTGCTCTTGATTTATTTTAAATAATTAAGTTGAGTTACATTTTTGTTGATTTATAAAATAAAAATAATTTTATACTACTAATTTTGTTTAAAGTTTAAAATAGCTGAAACTCTATGCCATATTTTATTATGTATTGTTTTTAAGAAAATTAAAAAGATTTGTTGCTTTGTTAGTCTAGTTATGGTCATGTTTTATTGGTTTAGATAGTTGGTGTGTTACCCTTTAGTCCAATTTTGTGACTTAATAGAAAGTGTGGATGTATCTATAGGTCTATCGATAGAGAACTACTATCTAACTAACAAGCCTCAAGATTCAAACTCAGTCTATAATATATATAAGGCATTCACTACTCATTTAAGAGTAATACATCAAGAATCCTAGTATGATAAGATAACAAGACACAACAAATCAATTAAACACATCGCATTCAACAACTCAAATATGAAGGAAATCTCATGATTAATCATTGTCGTTTTAAGATAAAACTAAGCATATGAATTTAGTCAAGAATAGCTTGCTACATTTAGTTGAATCAAATAATACATATATCAATTGCACTTTCAAATTCAACCAACTTTTCAAACAATATTCTACTAGTTTTATTCTCTTAAAATAATATTTAAATCCAAACAACAATTACTCAATAGGTTTCACAAAAGTTAGGCATACAGAGAAACATTTAAAATTGTAAGATCGAACACCAATTATCTAGAACTGTGCATTTGGATCCATACACCTTAAAAAAAACGATGGCAAAAAATAACAAATAATAAATTAGAATCACCAACTCAATTGAAAACTACAATAACAATTAAAGTTTACAATTGTCTTATTATAACGAAAATAAAATAAATAAAACTTTAAATTCCAATTTCAACCTGTCATGAATTATTCCTCTAATGCTAAACTCGTATAAAGATCCTCCAACTGCTAAGGAGATAAAAAAAATAAATGGGAGAGATTTAAAATCTTAGGGAGTTTTGAAAAATAAATGGAAGGGTAGTTTAAAAACATTTCTTTCATACATATGTATAAGGACATGAAATTATGATTCTGAAACAATGCAGGACCTCACTTTTCTTGGTAAACATTGAAAATCCGCCCAATATCTTGATGTGGTTCACCAAGATAATTGAGTCTTCATTCGTAAAGGTGGTTTGGCCAAACCCCAACTAGCTTCCTGATTGTCCTCCTTGTAAGACCTGTAAGACCCGTAATTTTAAATCCTAAGTTATACAATTTTAGGGTATTTTGTGTTAAATTGCTTAGGCTTTTAACCCAGTTTTCGGTATTTAGGGAGTTAAAGGCCGAAAATATATTTTTGGAAATTGGATTAAAATTATTTGTCGAAGAATAATTTATTTAAGTTTCGAAGAATTTAATTCTGGGCGGTTTTGTTCAAAATATCTCAGGTTGCTGAAAATTGTATTTGACAATTGAGTTGCGACGAGAGTAGATATTTTTATCAAAATAATTGGATATGTGAGTGAAGTAATGGATGTGAGAGTTGTTAGATATTTATTGGTTTAGGTTTAATTATTATATATATATATATTATTAATATTAGTATATATATAGAAAGAAAAGGAAGGGAAGGAATTAAGAAGAAAAGAAATAAGGAGAAGAGAAGTAGAAAGGAAAGAAAAAGAGAGAAAGGAAAAACAAAGGAAGGAAAATCAGAATTTCCTTCTTCCTCACTGCCTCGCGTGAACAAAATTCCTCCTTCCTCCATTGTTGCTCGTTTTTGCTTCCTTTTCTTTCCATAGAGCTCGAAATTGATAGTGGGTTGTAGGACAAGGATTTCTCAACTTCACTCCTCCTCTTTGATTCGAAAACGGAGAAAAACGGTATTAGGGATTCGAACTCAAATCTCCCCGTTTCATCTAGATCTAAGCGTCGTTTCAAGAGGTGATAGAAGGGAAAGTTGCTCACCACTACACTACGGTGCTAGTGAGCTAACTTTGGAAGCGGCGTTACGAGCGGAGATTTTTACCGGATTTGCTCACGGTACCGTAATCGGACGAAAAAGCTAAAGTGAAGGTAAGGGCTCCTTCCAAACTTTTAGTTTGCATTTAGGGACTTATCTGTGGTTGTGTGGAAAATAATTTGGTTAGGGTTAAAGTAAGGTTTTATGGAGAATGAATTTTAAACCCATTTATGTATGATTTTGAGTATATGAAACTTGCCGTGTTTGAGTGATGGATTATGTTGATTTGTGTTTGTTGTTTTGACGTATTCTAAATTGATAACTGATGAAATTTGAGTTTGTTTTGTGTGGTTTGTGTGGAAAATGATTTGGAATGAAGTATGGATTGAATGTGAAAGTATGTGTGAGTTTTTTTTGTGTGGTTTGTGTGGAAAATGTTTTGGAGTGAATTTTGGATTGAATGTGAAAGTTGGTTTTGTGTGGAGTTTGAAAACCATTAAGTTAAACGAGTATTAAGAATGGGGAATCTCTTAATGTCTTGTTTACATAATGTGAGTTTGTGAAAATCGTTTAAGTTAAATGAGAATTAAGAATGGGGAATCTCTTAATGTCTTGTTTACTTAATGTTGTTTTGAAAATCGTTTAAGTTAACTGGGCGTTAAGAATGGGGAATCTCTTAATGTCTTAGTTACTTAACGCTGCTTGAAAATCGTTTAAGTTAACTGAGCGTTAAGAATGGGGAATCTCTTAATGTCTTGGTTACTTAATGTTTATTTTTGAAAATCGTTTCAGTTAAATGAGTATTAAGAATGGGAAATCTCTTAATGTCTTATTTACTGAATGTTTTGTTGTGGGAATCATTTAAGTCAAAAGTATATTAAGAATGGGGAATCTCTTAATATGTCTGTTTGCTTAATGTTTGGCGTGAAAATCGTTTAAGTCAAATGAGTGTTAAAAATGGGGAATCTTTTAATAACTGCATTTGCTTAACGATTGTTGTGAATGGAGTCAGTATACGCTCATGCATTTTCATGCTTTTTGTAAATTGTGCAGACCCGTGATAGGTGGCACCTTGATAAATAGTACTTTGGCCTGTGATAGGCGGTACATTTATGATTTACGTTTTTGTAAGTTGTGCAGACCCGTGATAGGTGGCACCTTGGTAAATAGTACTTTGGCCCGTGATAGGCGGTACATTTACGACTTACGGTTTTTTGTAAATTGTGCAGACCCGTGATAGGTGGCACCTCGGTAAAGAGTACTTTGGCCTGTGATAGGCGGTACCTTTACAATTTACGTTCTTTTTAGTAAGCCGTGCAGACCCGTGATAGGTGGCACCTTGGTAAACGATACGGGCCCGTGATAGGCAGTACGTTTATGGTTTACGCTTTTTAGTAAATCGTGCAGACCCGTGATAGGTGGCACCTCGGTAATTGGTACTTTGGCCTGCGATAGGCGGTACAATTATGATTTACGGCCCTTCGAGGAGGGTTTTGGTTTGGAATTCCGAGTCCATGCATTTTGGCATATACGCATTGCATTAGGGTGCTCGGCACACGAGTCGTGGTTGATCCAAATTATGATTGTGTTGATTTTGCTAAGTGTTATGGTTTGAAATTATGTGTAAGTGTGTTTTGATTCAGATTGTGATTTCGTTGATTTCACTAAGAGTTATATTTGGGAATTGTGTGATAGTATGTTAGGTTGTAACAAAGGTTTTCGAAAACCCATAATGACGTGGTGATTGTATGGGTATTGCTAAGTGTTAAGGTTTGGAGTGGTGTGTGCATGTGATTGAGTTAGTTTATGAATTTTTGGAAGAATATACAGAGAAATCGATTTGGAAATCGATTGGCATTAAGTCAGTGGCTCAGCTATGCTGTCACTCGATTGCCCAATCTATTGCCCAATCTATTGCCCAATCGATTGGCATTAAGTCAGTGGCTCAGCTATGCTGTCACTCGATTGCCCAATCTATTGCCCAATCGATTGGCATTAAGTCAGTGGCTCAACTATCCCGTCAATCTATTGCCCAATCGATTGAATTAAGCCCAGAATTCAAATTTCACTAAAAACCTTTAGGAAATCGATTTGGAAATCGATTGGCTTAGTAGAAATTCTTATTTTGAGTTAGATAACAGATTGCTTATTGATTTATCAATGTCTTGGTTAGTTATGTATTTCTTGATGGATTGAGAACTTTATTTTGATTTCAATTTTATTTGGCAAGCATGATATGAACTTTTAGCATATGGAAAACCCTTCTAAGATGCATGATAAGTTGAAAAGGTTATTTGTGCATTGAAAAGTAAATGTTATGTGTTAACTGTTAATTTCGGTTGGTGACCCTTTACAACTATTGTGGAAATCTGGGCTTTGCCCTCAAATATGATCCTACCAGTTCGTACCCTACAGATGGGAATGTAGATGGGGTTGCTTGATTGGAGCTACGTTAGGAGGATCTCACGGGGCGCGTGGAGATCATTCAGGGTGTTTAGTTGTGTTGTAAAATGATCAGACTAGGTTGACACAGAGGGAACAGATGTCTTTCTTTTGGGTTGCTTTTATTTTTAAACTGGAAGATTGTACCACCTTTGTCATGTAAATATTTTGAATTCATATTTTGAGAACTTTTTCCGCTGCTTGTAAATTATAATGACTTAGTTATATATCCAAAGGTTTTATTTTATTAATTTGCTCGGTTTTATTTATTTCCTTGTTGTATTTTTAATTTCTTTCGAAAAAAAAAAAAATACACTCTCGCTTTGAAAAACGGGGTGTTACACTCCTCTACTTGTTGACCATGTCTAGTGATGGCATTTTAGCAAGTATACCAAATCGTTGCAAGTAATAACAAAAAGGTAAGATCGAGTGTCGAACTCAAGGTTTGTGTTATATTATTAAATCATGTTTAATTACTAAAATTGAACCAATAATTTTTGAGTTAATTAAAATAATCTTGGAAACTTACAAGGGTAATAGTATTAACCTTTATAATATGAAAAATGTTAGGGATAAGCTTCACTTCGAATCCAACCTTGGTTTTTAATTTGATCCTAGTTACTAAATTCCTTTATTGAACTATTACCGAGTCTTATTTATTATTCTTGTCCTAATGTATTAGTGACAGAACCTTTAATTTCAAAGTAAACCCTAATTCCTTAGTGGATTTAAGATTAGAATTAACCTTTATAGTACAAGAGTTCTCTTATTAAACGATTTACTTTGCAAATAATTTAATTGGTTTCATGACCTACATCTATCCCTAGAGTACAATATCATGAATTTCTTATCTCAAGCATTTGTAAAGTCCACTTCCATTTCAAAATATGAATGGTTAAAGAGTTTAAAGTTGATCAAGTAATAAAAAGCATTAAGCACATAGATGAGAAAAATAATTCCATAAACTGATTCATATAACTTCAAATCAAATAAGACAAATAAAGGTTTCATCTTGTTTCACTCACTCCTAACAAATATGAATTAGTTACTCATGATAGAGATACAAAAGATAGAGATTAAAAAGGAATTAGTTACTCAATTGTGTTAAAACCAGTCGTCTATGAGTTTCTCTACTAGGGCGCAATTCTCCAAACTTCAAAATAGCCAACAAGATACAAGGCGCAAGCATTTATGCTGCAGGTGCACCAGGGAAAATAATGTAGAAATGTGAAAATACAATAGAAATGCGCCTCAGGGGCCGGCATTTCCAGTTCCAGCGCACAACATCTAGAGTATGGTGTTTACTCCATTTTTCTCCTCTTTTTAATCTGAATTTTATTCTGGCGTCTTTATAAATGTTGTAGCTATGGATCTTAGATTTCATTTTCACTTGGTTTGACTCCAATTGGACATCTAGAACTCCAAATATGGCAGAAATATTCCACATAGGTCATGTTGATTTCTCACTAAAATTCCACATTGCCCTAAAACAATATGAACACAAACTATATCAAATAAATCCCCAAATTAACTAATGATTAAAGATAAATAACACTGAAA
This sequence comes from Cicer bijugum, assembly GCA_037974875.1. Taxonomy (NCBI): domain Eukaryota; kingdom Viridiplantae; phylum Streptophyta; class Magnoliopsida; order Fabales; family Fabaceae; genus Cicer; species Cicer bijugum. The sequence continues at coordinate 1,131,050 of JBBPBT010000688.1, forward strand.
ACAATAAAAAAAATATGCATATGATAAAGAGTTATCACAATCCCAAACATAGCCTATTGCTTGTCCCTAAGCAACAATTCAATTCAAATTGGGTACAGTTAAAATCAAAATTAAACTCAATTCTTGCAAAACATTCATTATACTCAAAGGTTGAGTTCATATATTAAATAAAAATAAACAATACTATTTGTAAACTTAGCATTCATTCATCAAGTTCAACACTCTCTTCACACAGTCTCACAAAAATATCTCTCAAGTGTTTAGCAAGGGTTATGAATGTTAATCAAATCCTAGAACATACATTACGCTACCATTGGCTTGAAAAAAATATAGTTAGCAATCACAATGCTACAAACACATACACCCGTTTGGAGGGCTTTCAGGTTATAATGGGGCTTGGGTGAGGGTAGAACAGTTTATGGATATTAGCTTTTACTACTTCGAGTTAGGTACACATTTATAAATTATTCTACATTTTTTCTTTCTCATTTTTATCGTGGGGACTCTCAAACATTGGCAAAAGAATCGAGAAGTTGTTATTCATCAAAGTTCACAAACTATGTTTTTTTCTTTTCCTTCTTTTTATTTTTTATTATTTAATATTTTGATTATTTTATTTATTTTTGAGAATCACAGCCCCAAACTTAAAAGGTTGGAATCCCATGAGCAACCCTAAACTTAAAAATTTACCAAGACGAGACAAAAAATTTGCTACTTAACTCCAAGTAAGGTGATTCAATTAAAGTCAAGTCTTTGGCTTGTAATGTGGCTCGTAACTGAAAGAAAAGAGCAAGGCTCAAAGGGGCTAGCAAAGGATAAAAATTTGCATAGGATAGTTAGAAATGCTCAAACGACTAAACAAAATAGCTTCAATGTATACATAAATCACAAGTGATGCAAGTCGAATTAGTGTAAGCTCTAAAGAGATAACACATGTCACGATAATCAAACAAAAAAAAATTAAAGTGTTTAGGCACAAAAGCTCACAACTAGGATAAGACTTCAAAACTAATGAGTATTCAACAATTTATGCATAAGTAAAACTCATTGAATTGAACAATGAACATATCAGAGAATTATAATTTAAAACTTGAAATCACAAACAATTAACTTAGAACTAACTTGAACACATTATCCTTCTTTTTTTATTTTTTTGGGAGAAATTCCATGAATTTGAGAAATAAACGACGATGCTTCCATGTCCTTTTCAATTGGAAAGTGATGAACAAGGCAAAGATTAAATCAAGAACTTCATAAATCTCTTGCTTTTCCTTTTCCTTGTTCGCTTTTATCTCTTGCTTATCTTCTTCTACCACAATAATGAAGTCATCTTCAATCCTCAACTTCTCCTCCATCTTCTCAAACTCAATCACTTGCTTAAATAAACTCTCACATTGATTTTTCAAATATTTCAATTGAAATCATCTTATTCTTCATGAATTCAACAAAAACATATTTGACGTGAAAGTCCTTGTCATCTAATTGTTTGAATAGAATTTGAGGTAGAATTTGTTCCCAATTGATCTTTTTCACGTAACATTTTTCTTATTCTGCTTCTATGACCAATAGATCTTCATCATCTAGTGGTGGGACATAGTAATAAAAAAATATTGCATTCTTATGTCCTTCTCCGCAAAAGTCACACCTAAGAGGCAACATATGAGGGTGATATTTTAAAAAGGTATCTATCAAGATTTTAACCTCAATTATGGGTAATTCATCAAATATAAGACAAGTATCTCACTTTTCCAATAATTGTAGTAGAATATAATCATTACAATCTTTGATGCTCTACCGTGGATGGTTATCTCAAACAAAGAAGAAACAAACCACTAGAACACAACATTAGCAAGCTCAACAAATAAAAATAGAAAATAAAAAATAGGACTTTTTTATTCTAAAAGTTAAATATTATAGAAAATAAAAATTTTATAGTAGAACAAAAAATTCCAAATAAGTAAATAAATTAGGACTCAATAGTTATATAGAAATCCCCAATAACAGCGCCAAAAACTTCACATCGCTATGGTAAATTAATTTTCTTATTAAGCTATTGCCTCAACAAATTATTCAATTGGTTTCATGACCTGAATCTATCCCTAGACTACAATATTGTGAATATCTCATCTCAAGCATTCGTAACATCCACTTCCATTTCAAAATAATAATCATAAAATAGTTTAAAGTTGATCATGCAATCAAGCATTAAGAACTGAGATGAGAAAAATAATTCGATAAACTCAATCTTATAACTAGAAATCAAATAAGACAAATAAGGGTTTAAGCTTGTTTCACACATCCTAACAAACAAGGTTTAGTTGCTCATGATAGAGAAACAAAAGATAATGATTAAAGAAAAATTTCAAGAAACATTCATGAATGATTCTTGATAAAACTCCAACCGTCTCTAAGTTTCTCTACTAGGGAACAAGTCTCCAAACTTCAAAATAGCCAAAAAAAAAGATACATAAAAAGTGAAAAAAAAAAAGCATTTTTAAGCATTACGCAGTGTGTCATGCGCCCCGGCGCAAGCATATGCGCTCTAGCTGCACCTAGGCAGAGACAACATGTGAATATATTGTAGAAATGTGCCCCATGCGCAAGCATTTATGCTTCAGACACACAACATCTAATGTCTGATGTTTCCTGCATGTTTTTCCTCTTCTATGTCTGAATTTGGTTCTAGTGTCTTCATGAAAGTTGTAGAAATGGAACCTAGCTTTCATTTGCACTTTGTTGGACTACAATTGGCATCTATAATTCTAGATATGGATACAATACTCCACATAGTTCATGACGATGTTTCCCCAAAATTCAGTACTACACTAAAAGAACGAAACATTTCATTAAATTCAAGAACTAAAATAAACATATTATATCAAATAAATTCATAAATTAACTAATGATTAAATATAAATAACAGTAAAACCAACAAAAATATTCATATGGTGAAAAGTTATCAGTTTGTCGATCCCTAGACTACAATATTGTGAATATCTCATCTCAAGCATTCGTAACACTCACTTCCATTTCAAAATACGAATAGTAAAACAATTTAAAGTTGATCAAGCAATAAAGCATTAAGAACTCAGATGAGAAAAATAATTCAATAAACTCATTCTTATAACTATAAATTAGATTAGACAAATAAGGGTTTTAACCTTGTTTCACACATCCTAACAAACAAGGTTTAGTTACTCATGACAGAGATACAAAAAATAAAGATTAAAGAAAAATTATAAGAAAGATTCATGATAAATCTCCTTCAACGGTGTTAGAACCAGTCATCTCTTAGTTTCTCTGCTAGGACATGTGACACCCTAAATCCCCAAATAATATATATAATATTTTATATCATATTCCTATAAAATTTGTTGCGGATAAATAAAAGTATATTTCTAAGAAAATAAAAACTTTATATTTAATTTAGGATATCACGTTTCTCAAAAATAAAAATAAAAACACTTTAAACTTATTTTATCCATTAATATAGTGCAATCTCGATAAGCTTGATTTAAGTATAATTACTTGATTTAATTCTAAAAACTTACTAGTACTTCTAAGGTTTTCGTACAAAAATTCAATTCAAATTAAATAAGTAAAATACAAATTAAAACCCTTATTCCCGGTATCACCTATCAGAGCAGGGTTCCTCCCAAAGTTGAACTTCAAGACTCATTAACCTATAATAAATGCGATTTCGCAAACGTAGGGACCAGCCAATCAAACACAAACAACGAAGGAGGTGAGTTTTGAAATCATGGGGACCGTATAATACAAGTAAGAAGAACATGCAAACAATCATAATAGGACCGTATCATTACACAAATATTCCATCAAGAAAATATCACATTCAAAAGTCAAAATCACTCAAGGAAAATCAATAAATTTCACTATAACATCAAATTGTCTAAGATAAATTATCACCACACACGATACATATTAATAACAACAAAACAATTACAATAAAATGCAATGTTATGCATGAGCTTAGACTCTACTTCACAATGTGGTACCATTCTAACTCTGAAGTACATGGTTAGGAGGTTTGATACTATACCACCATTCCAGTGGACGGTCAATTCAAATTGGCCCTGTCCTCATAGGTCCCATCAACTCAACCCGAGACACATATACGTGATAGTCGAGGTAAACGTGTGTTGCGTGGTAGCTCCCGAAATTTGGAGTGCTACCTCCAAGTCACATAGGAATTCCCCACCCGAATACCTCCAAGGTCTAACAATGTTGTCTTAAGGCTCGACAGGAGTCTGCCACGATCATGCTCATTCAGTTGTATTTCCCCAGAATCACTAGGCTTGTTAGGCCCTACCTATATGATGACAAAATAATCTTCACTTCGCAAATTCTCAATATTTATTTTCTCTCCTCGTTGGCCTATGATACTCCATTAAGACCGTAATCTCAAGCACAAATTTGAATCACAATTATTTCACCAACTATGGGGTTACTTCAATATTCTCATCACAAATTCACAACATCACTATCATTAATCATATCTCATCATATAAACTCATCACAAATTTATAGCATCACTATCATCACATACATCATCACATAGGCTTATCACAAATTTATAAGATCATTATTATTAATTATACATCATCATAATCACATAAACTTATCAAAATGAATTCATTTTTTATTATCACATCACATAAACAAGTCTAATCAAACATATACATAAAGTTCATTCGACATCCAATATCACAATAATATCAAATATCTCACATTTAATAAAAATAAATCAAACATCACAATAATATCAAATACCACACATCTAACGAAGTTAAATCAATCAACACCTTATAAATATTTCTATTCCATATTTTAATCTCACAATTCCCATATTTTAACATTAATCAATTTATCATACACAGGGCTACTCACTAAGTTTGTATACTCCCAAATTTATCACTCAATTTATGTATACTCACTAATAAAAAAAAAACAATACCGAAATCCTAGCCACCATCACCTTTACATCTCCTTTATTTGTGTATCCAAAGCTTGGAACTTTGTACTAGGAAGAAAATCGGCCAAGGTAAGGGCTTTTTCCCATACAAATTATAGTTTGGTCGTTGGCTGAATGACATGAAATAAATAATCGTGATTACTTATATTTTAAAAGGAATAAGTGTAGACTAATGGATTAAAATATAAAAAAACCCCAATTTTTGTTGACATTGAATTGTAATATTTGACTTCTATGTAGTAAAGAATGAAATTTTATGCTATATGTTATAAAATTGTAGTTTTATGATGAATATGAAATAAAGTATGAATTTTTACCTTATATGTGATAAAGTTTTAACTTTTATTATGCATATTAGTTGGACTGTGAATTTACTTGTCATATATGTTAAAGTGTTAATTTTTATGGCCTATATGATATTAAGTTTTTATCTTTATGTGTATGTAGTGAAAGTCATAATTTTTATGATTATATGTCTATGAATATGTGATACTCATGATATGGATGTCTGTATGTGTTTTTAATGATGTGTGGATAAGGTGATGATTTTAAAAAGTGATTTTGAATGCTTGTGACATGATTTTTAGTGGGATGTGTGGGATTATATCTATTTGATACTATATCTTTATGTCATGGCATATGCATCTTCGTGGGAGTTGCCTTATTGACAGGTTTGTTTTCCCCATTGGTATGGGTGATCTTTCTGTGTGGAAATTGCCTTAGTGGCAGGTTTATATCCAGATCATATAGTTTTAGGAGCATTCATTATGCATGAGTTTTGATATACAATTTACCGGTTTGCACATTTTTTTCTTTTAAATTAGAAATTTTTACGTTTATATGTTTTGTGTTATTCTTCTATATGTTTAGCTTTGTTTTGATGTGGATGATGGAAAAAATTGACCCTTACAACAGCATTTTAGGTACCAATGAGTTTGAGCAGATTCAAGAGTAGTTAATGAGTATTGGCGTGTGGTGAACATGGGGTAAACATGGACTTTTTTTGAAGACAATTTTGTTATAATAGAATTGTCCAATATTTCTACATTCTTTTTAATCTTATGTCACAAACTTTTAAAATGTACTAGAATTCTAGAAATACGGAAGTGGTTTCCTTCTGTTAAGAATAATTGTCTTTACTTTGTTTAAAATTTTTAATAAATATTTTCTTAAAGATATTATATAATGTGGTTGTTACTAATTATTTAAAATGAATAAATGTTAAGTATTCAAAAAAAAAAATTCATAAACTTTTATAAGAAATAAGTATTTCTTTTTTAGTAACTTTTGGATTAAAAATTTGGGGAGATACATTATGGTATCAAAGCAATAATTCTCAGATTTTTAGGGTGGGACGCATCGTGTATGTCACATATATTTTAACGTTGTTTGTGTTAATTGCTTGTTTCTCTAACTATTCGATTTTACTGATGTTTTAAATTGCTATTATGTGTCGTTTATTTTTGTTTTTTTATTAAGTACATAAATTTCTATTATGTATTATTAATTGTGTAACCTCCTTAATATTTGTGATTGAATATACGCCTTAAATTCCTAGGAATTGAAAATAGTTTTAATTTTATTCAATGCAATAATTGCTTTTGATTTTTCTAACATTATGAATTTAATATTACGATGTTACAAATTTACTACTCATGATTTGATTTTTTTTTGTATGTTATGAATATAATATTGTGATTTAATGATATTATGAATTTATTACTCGCGATTTGAATTTTTTTTTTAATAATTGTTGATATGTTATGAATTTAATACTTGTGATTCAAAT